>JAXCMG010000079.1:737073-798301 GCA_034642415.1 Podarcis siculus | reverse complement strand
CTTCATTTGTCTTTAAATTTCCAAGGGTCCTTGGGTTTGACTCCAGGGGCAGGCTTTGGTCATATGGTGCCCTGTGTGAGGCCAAAATTTGGCACCCTTCCACCCAATATTTCTTATTTTCACAATAATTCCTTTCGGTACAGTTGTAGTTGTTTTTTTAAATTTGCGCCCCTCCGACTTGGAGCACTGTGTGTGTGTGCGCGCGCACACTGCCATAAATCCAGCGCTGGTGGCTTTCATTCTAGATGAATTAAGTCAAGCATTATCATTAACAGCCTATCAGTCCTGCCCCTTTATGCACTGGAAGAATGGAAGGAATCTATTGTTTCAGTATGATGTTGAGCCATATTATGGATGACACAGCAGATATTAAACCGGGATACTGCAAAGGGGTCATTTGAATGAACAGCAAGATAATTGCAACAACTGGAGAATCTTATAATCCATAATGCCACACAGTTTTTGTTGGCAGTTTTTAGAAGTTCAGACGTTGCCCGCATTTTAACAGAGAGGGTTTCCTCCCACCACCACCACCTGAGGCCAGGGTCAGAATATCTCATCTGATCCCTTAAATTAATCTTGACTTGGAAATAGCGTTGCACTTTGCAGAGGTGGGGGTGGGGGAGTGCCAAGAGGGAGCCTTTAAAGGGAGCAGCCGCTTGTGTTTCATCATCAAACACTAAACACTGAATTGCTTTTCAGTCTAGAGCAATTTTCTCTCTCTTCCGTTACTTGGTGATAGGATGGAAGCATCTTATAAAATATAAATGAAAGGCTAGAAGTTCAAGGTTGTAAACTCTGTAGTAAATGAATCCAAACCGTCTTACCAGAATGAGAAGCATTTAGAGGAGCAGCCCCCCCCCCAGGATTTTTAGAAAAATTTTTTATTTAGCAGTCCAATTAAAAGAAAAAAAAAAAAAAGAAGGGGAAAAAAGGTCTAGTATCTGCCAGTTGTACTCAGGGTTGTGAATGATTTGCAGTACTTTCTGTCATATATCAGGAACTGTGGTTTTGGTTCATGTTCCTCTAAGTCTGCAAAATCAAGGTTTGTGAAAAGAAGGGAAGGCTGCTTAAGAAATATTGCTGGTTCGTTCTTGGTTCTGCCTGAAACAGAAACCAGAATCTATTTTCGCAGATATCTTACATTTAGATTCCATCTTTCTTCCACCATCGAACCCCAGTCAGTGTTTATGTAGTCTAAAAAGCACACTGGTGTTATTCCTCATTTCAATCTGAGTACAGTGGTACCTCGGGTTACATACGCTTCGGGTTACATACGCTTCAGGTTACACACGCCGCTAACCAAGAAATAGTGCTTCAGGTTAAGAACTTTGCTTCAGGATGAGAACAGAAATTGTGCTCCAGTGGCGGGAGGCCCCATTAGCTAAAGTGGTGCTTCAGGTTAAGAACAGTTTCAGGTTAAGAACGGACCTCCAGAACGAATTAAGTACTTAACCCAAGGTACCACTGTAAAGAGAAAAGGCAGACCATCCGAAAAACAGATTCTTTCATCATGTCCATCTCCATCTTGCCTGCCTCCTCCAACACCTGCAGTCCAGAAAATATTCAATCTCCTGACTATCCAAATTTTACTTTATTTTCCTCCAGAAGGAATTTGGTCCCGACTTCCCACTTTTAAAGATAAAGCAGTTTTCTCCGATGAATCAGCTGGCTCAAATGTTTGCTACATTTTTGGGTGGCAGGGCAGGAAAATATCCAGCACACCCCATGTGGATTTAATAGAATCATAGACTTGTAGAGTTGGAAGGGACCATGAGGGTCATCTAGTCCAACCCCCTGCAATGCAGGACTCTTTTGCCCAGTGTGGGACTTCAACTCACAACCCCGAGATTAAGAGTCTCAGGCTCTACCAAATGAACCAGGAAATACTAAACTCCTGCCAGCTTCCACTTGAGGATTTCCCCTGCAAAATTTTCAGTTCCGACTCAGCCCTGCAATCTGTTTTCAAAGCTCATTATTTCTCTCGGTGCTTTGGCATTATCTTGCAGTGCTGTTGAAAGCTGAAGGGCAGCTTGCTTTGGGAACAGTTATGAACCTTTCTGGAATGAGTTCTCCTTCAGAAGCCAGGTCTCAAACTTCTAGGATAGACACAAGTCTTGTGGAACATCGGGCAGGTGTAGGGAGCAAAGGACAAAGGCAATTCTCTTTTACTGCCTGTAGTCTGTGCCTTGAGGAATAATGATGGTGTTATTTCCCCCACTCCAACATCCAGCTAGCTTCCCCTTCTATCAGTTCCAGTTCACAGCTGTCCTGCTTCCCTTTAGGAGTAAATGTGGTACAACAGAGGGGGAGAATCGGATGGGGACATCTCATGGCCATAGAAAGAATTACAAGCAGGGAGCTGCTTTGATGATAGTGGTTTATCACTGCCAAATGATCACAGAATCATAGAAATGTGAAGTTAAAAAGGACCCCATTACAGTCTTCTTTTCTCTAGTAGAGATATACAGTACTTGTCTGTATCAGAGCAGAGGGTCATTTGACTGGGCATATGTGCCAAATTCTTCGCCGAAGAATTGATGCTTTTGAATTATGGTGCTGGAGGAGACTCTTGAGAGTCCCATGGACTGCAAGAAGATCAAACCTCTCCATTCTGAAGGAAATCAGCCCTGAGTGCTCACTGGAAGGACAGATCGTGAAGCTGAGGCTCCAATACTTTGGCCACCTCATGAGAAGAGAAGACTCCCTGGAAAAGACC
Source organism: Podarcis siculus (assembly GCA_034642415.1). Classification (NCBI taxonomy): domain Eukaryota; kingdom Metazoa; phylum Chordata; class Lepidosauria; order Squamata; family Lacertidae; genus Podarcis; species Podarcis siculus. Next base: position 795,582 of record JAXCMG010000079.1, on the reverse strand, counting down.
CTGATGTTGGGAAAGATGGAGGGCACAAGGAGAAGGGGACGACAGAGAACGAGATGGTTGGACAGTGTTCTCGAAGCTACAAACATGAATCTGACCAAACTGCGGGAGGCAGTGGAAGACAGGAGTGCCTGGCGTGCTCTGGTCCATGGGGTCACGAAGAGTCGGACACGACTAAACGACTAAACAACAACAAATGTGCCAAATTAGTTACGTGATGCATGGCTCTTTTGATTGGGCGAGTTATTTGATCTGCGGGCAGCTTTCTGGGGGGTACCAGTGTGCCACACATTGGTCTCGACTACGTGCGCTTAACTGGCAGGCAAGCTGAGCTCAGTTGCCTTTGATTCCCTTCCAGCCCTTTGATGCAATTATTCAACCCATTTTAAATTCACTGGTATTGTGCCACAAGTCACTCTACAGGTGCGCCTTCCTTGTGTTTGGGCTGGTGCAGCGTTTCCTGTTGCCCTGGAGGAAGAGATGAGCACAGATGTCGCCCCTGGAAGCGTCAACCGCCCCCGCCCTGGTCCTCCTTGTGTGGAAGCAGCCTTATGGTGGCAACTCGGCTGCTCTGCCCCAACGGTGCTTTTAATCAACAGACTCCGGGGGGGGGGGGGGAATCATTTGCTTAATCCTCTTCCTGACTCTCAAGTCCAGGCCGTCAGGATTAAGAGCAAATTCACTTTCTTGCAAGGGACAGACTCAAAACACAGCGCCTAAAGCAATGTCTCCCATCAGTACTGTCTGTGGAACAGCAAACAATGAATGCATCGCCCCGTCCAACTACACACTCAGGAACAGCAGACTTCACACTTAAAAACAACAACAAAAGCACAACTAGATTGAGATAAAATTTACCCTTTGAGATTGTAGACATTTCTGATTTTAAGCTAATAATCTGGCTCTTTTTGGTGTGTCTGCTTCTGATGCAACAAGGCAAAACATATAACTACACACCCTTTGTAAAATGTGTTTGGGTTCTAGAGTTCCTGAAAGCTGCCAGTTTCTGGTGGGTGGGTGGGTGTGGGTGTACTTAAACAGGGAGCAACATTTTTATTTCCTTTCCTCATACATAGACCTTCTCTGAGGAGCCAACGGCTGGCTTGCAGTCTATTTCGTGCTGTTCCCTTCCCCTTTATCATAAAACGGCAGAGCGACTAAATTTGTGGAGACTGTGATTCATTTTAATTGTCACCCAGGAACCAAACAGATTTTTTTTTTTTTAACAGCCTGATGCAAAACGTACACAATGTCCTTCCAGCTTTCGGAGAAGCCCAACACAGCTTAATGCTGCATAACATTTAACCTGCTAGAATGGCCACAGTCCATATATAATTCACCTGCTCCCCAAAATGCATATATTCCAAACTTGAGGAAAGCCATTGAGTCCATGTTGATTTATGAAGTCCAGTCAGTCCCATGAGCAAATTGGATCACCTTGCCCGATTCTTCATTCCTCTTCTTCCTTTTTCTTCTTTCAAGAATCCAAACATTTACGATAAAAAATTGTGTGGGGATTTTTTTAATGCTTTGGCTCTTGCATAATCAAAAGGTTTGATGAAGTAATTAGAAGAAAGAGTCCTCTCATGCCTCTGTTGACACAACTGCCTGCTTCAGGGAGGCTGCCCCTCCCAGCAGCTCACACAAGCCAGATCTGTCAGTACATGTGCAGAGTAAATTGTCCACACCTGAAGTAGGCCTTAGGCCACACACACACACCAGATACATGCATGTACATGTACTCACTACCCATGTACACACATGTGCATACACACATTAGTCATGGAACCCTTGTATGCAGGCATGCATTGTGTATATATGCACACAAACATGCATTCACACTCTCGCCAGACCTGTGGGTAAAACAAAGAAAGCCTCTGCACCTTTCACAAACAGACAGCTCACCTGCATTTCTGTTCATGTCCATTGAACACATTATGAATACACATACAGACACACTCGCATTCACACTCCCAGCGCACTCCTCTCTCACACACAGCCGCCCACGGTCTTTTCGTGCACACTCACACACGGAGGCACAGCAGTTTGGAAGCACCCCAGCTCATTTCAGCTCCATTTCGAAGCCGTCTTTGCCCCCTCGCCTGCTCATGACGCATTTGGCGACCAAAACTATTGTCGTAATGAAGAGGAAGAGCCCGATGATGAGCAAGGTCCACTGGCCTGCTGCGGCGTCACTGCTGCTCAATGACATCCCGAGGAAATTGACTCTGTTATCCCCTTGCATCTGGCCTGGGTGAGAACCAAGAAAAACAGAAAAAGGAAGGGGGCAGCTCAAATGGAGTATGGCTTGGATGGCAAAGGACTCAACAGCTCTTTGCCCTCAGCCAGAAGGGGGTAAGTTGCAATGCAGTTAAATTATTTCAAAACCTGTGGTCCAGTCTAGTGATTCTTTGAGTATAGGAACGGCCACCACGGGCCAGTTCCTTGAGATAATAAAATTAAGAGAGGGAGCCTCCTGCTCCCCTCCCCTCCCCTCCCCCCCCATTTCCATGTTATAGGGATTTTGACTCGTTTCAGAGCCTTTCAGTACCCGCAGAGGGCATCCAGGTATATTCTGGCCAGCCCAAAGTCTCTCCGTTTCGCTTGTTCTCGTTAGCGAGCCACTCTGTCAGCGGTTGGAAGTAGGTCAGCAAGGCCGCAGCTGACATGTTGCGTTGGCCTGTGATAAGTTCCATGGCGTCGGGCCAGGGTTTGCTGTAGCCCAGCTTCATGGCGTTCCTGCGGAAAGCAAAACAGCGACACAAAGGTGTGTGGGGTGGGTGTGCACATTCACACACAGGACATGAAGTGGGTGGATGAAATGCTGCAACAACCTAAGAACTGCCTGCCTGTCTTCCACTGCAGTGAGTTCAATCCCTCTGAGAATCTAACAAGCAGGGTGGAATGTTACCTCGTATTGTGTTTTGTTCCTAGCATCTGATAGGACAGCCCTGGGCTCCTGTTAAGTACTGAGCTGCAACCTGATTGGCCTACAGGTGAATCCCAGAATTAGCCAATCACGTGCGGCTCATTGTGTAAATAATGTATATAAAGCAGATATTTTGGGGGAACTTTCATTCCTCACTACTATGAGCTGAATAAAGAGCATGAAATCCGCACTCGACTCCGAGTATATTTCAGCTCCTTTAGCAGATGTCAGGGACTGGGGCAAAGGAGGAGGAATGATGGAGACCACCTCCCCATCCTGACCCTTCCAGGGAGGAGAAAGAGGAAGACATTATGGATTTACAACAAGGGTTTGAGGGAAGTCGCAGCTCAGAAGCAGGTGAGGGGGAAAGCTGGGAAATAATGGGAGAGTCAGAACAACACCCGGCTGACACATTGTCATTAGAAAGCATTTCAGACCCACCATCTCCCAGAACCCGGCGAGCCGTAAAAGTAGGAGAGCAAAGAGCTCAAAGACAGAGGGCACTTAGCTGCACCCGTAGAGGAGGTGATGGTGACAACAAATGAGGAAGTGGGAGAGATGGAGTGGGGGGTTCACTCGGGACAATGCCATTATCCAAGAGACTGGGTTCTATAGCCTCTCCCTGTACAGTTTGAAATAAAAAAAGCTTTTCTTTGTCTTTATACTTTCCTGGGCAACCAGCCGAAAGCCGCTGACAGCATCCTGACAGCACCCCACCAGAATTCAGTTTTGCAGTGCTGCCAAGTTGTGGGGCTTTAGTAGGCTTGCAAGACCTAGCACTGTAATGGGTCCTACTACACCCAAGTCAGGATGGGCTGTGGATATGTCAATTTCAGTTTCGCTCCGTTTCTCATTTTTCAGTTCTCCATATTTCCACATCGGTTTTCTTTTCTTTTCTTAAAAAAGGGGCGTTGTGAGTCAGAACAGGAACACCCAAAGGACTGAGAAGGCCCCAGGGGACTGATACCTGAAGCTTCTAACCAAAGGGTCAGAGCAGAGCTTTCCAGACTTTTCATGTCGGCGGCACACATTTCAGACACACATCATTTCGGGACACAGTAATTCACTTTTTACTAGCAAACCAGAGGTGTTAAACTAACCCCTTCCCAGCCCTGGGAGGCTCTCAGGTAGCATTTGCATGACACACCTCCACACTGCAGCTGACACTCTTTGGAACACAGTTTGGAAAGCTCTACGGTAGAGTCTTACAGTGTAGCCCCACCCAGCAGATGCGGCTTGCTACTCACGCTAGGATTGTCCCAGCTTTCTTAGACTGGTAGATGTCACATTTGTGCAGGGGTCCTGTGTGGCCAGCAGCATTGCACAGGGCCTGGTGGAACTGGAACTGGATAATGAAACTGACAAAGTATCTGGAAGAGAGATGGAACAGGTGAATGGGAGGGCCAAGGACACACTGTGGTCACACAACCCCCTCCTCAAGGGCCAGAGCTGAAGATGGGACAATTATTATTATTATTATTATTATTATTATTATTATTATTATTATTATTGTTATTATTATTAATCGTACTTTCCTCCAGGGACATCAAATAACTTACCAAAAAAATCATTCATTCAAAAATCTAACTATAACATACATCAAAATCATCCTCCTATTACTAATGCATAACAGTATATTCTTTTGTCCCTACTCATTTATCCTATTTTTCCCCCCTTCCTCCCTCCCCTTTAACCCCTCCCCCCCTCAAATTGTTCTCTCTTCAAATCTTTAACCATGTGCACAGATTATTCATTCTAATTTGGATGCCTTGGTTGGCTGCCCCCCGTGCTATCCAATTCCTATAACTTGTCCATTTATTCAAAATCTTTTGACATTTGTTTTCCCATGTATCTTCCGTCATTACCTGTTCAAATATATCAGACTGTATATATTCAAAAACATAGTCATTCCATTTTTCCATTTATCCTTTTCTTTCAATCCTGATGCAATAACAAGCATACCAGCTAAGATCATAATTTTATACCAATCTTGCTCTTTTCTTTCTATTTTACTATTCCCCACTATTCCTGAGATAAGCATTTCTCTATTGACTTCTATCTTAACCTGAAATACATCAGAAATAACCTTTATAATCTTTTGCCAATATTCCTTCACACAAATACACTTCCACCACATATGTGCATATACCCCTAACTCTTGACCGCAGTGCCAGCACTTAGGACTCAATCCTTTAACTATGTATGCCAGTTGCGCTGGGGTTCTATACCATTTCAATAGGAATTTCCTACTTAATTCTTTATATTTATCCATTTTTATTTTATCTGTACTCTTCATCATCTCTTGGACTGTATTCAAATGAAACAGCCCTTAAGACGGGACACTCTGGCCTAACCTTTTCTAAATAACCCAGGCCAGGCAGGGAATCACCTTCTTACCTGACATATGGGACATTTGCAGGAATGTGGAATTTTGCCCCTGGGTCAAAATCTTCTTCTGATCTTGGCACAGGAGGACATAAACCTTGGTACTTCAACCTATGCAGTAGGGATAAAAGGAGGAGAGGGAGAGAAGAGGGAGAGTTTGGATTTGATATCCCGCTTTATCACTACCCGAAGGAGTCTCAAAGCGGCTAACATTCTCCTTTTCCTTCCTCCCCCACAACAAACACTCTGTCAGGTGAGTGGGGCTGAGAGACTTCAGAGAAGTGTGACTAGCCCAAGGTCACCTGGCAGCTGCATGTGGAGGAGCGGAGACACGAACTCGGTTCCCCAGATTACGAGACTACCACTCTTAACTACTACACCACACTGGCTCTCCGGAGAGAGAAATCACCAGCCAAAAATCAACACTAAGTGCTGATCTCACAGGGTATCCAACCTAGAACAAGGATGGGAGAACCTGAAGTCTAGGGACCAAACACAGCCCCTCCAGGCCCTTCTCTATAGCTTCTTGGGCTCTTTCCGGGCCACACCTCTCTTGAGTGCTTTTGCATTGCTGGAATATTCCCTTGAATCGTGCATAATTGTTTGCCTGTTTGTGTCTCTCTGTGTAGGAACCTCTGGCTTTTGCATGCCCATAAAGTAGTCTACTGTACAAAAGTATAAGTCAAATTCATTGCTCCACCCACACTTGCCTCTGGCCCTGCTGCTCACCCCTGGCCTGTGACCCACAAGGTAAGAAAGGTTCCTCTACCCTTGCTCCGGAGGAGCAGATGTCTTGCTTTGGAACAGGACAGGGCCGTTGTGTAGTGGGGCTTGCTTTTCTTCAGATCCCCCTGGGAATCGTCAACAACCTATTTCCACAATTACTGGTATGGTTTTATTTGCCCCAGAAACAGCCCCACTTTCAATACTTTCTTCATCCCATAAAGCAGGGATGTGGCACCTCTGGGGTTACTGGATTACAACTTCCATCTCCTCCGACATTGGCTGGAGCAGAAGGGAAATGGAATCCAACATCTGGAGGGCCACAGATTCTCCATTCCTACCCTAGATTTTCTGTTGCCAAAATATACACATCATGGGCATGTCTGGAAGGGGAATACCTTCCAAAGTAGCACCCTGGGCAACCCCCAGTAAGGTAGGCTCCATTTTAACCTTGAACACCACCTGGGGAAAGTCAGCAATGTTCTATCCACATTTTCAGAAACCAGGCCATGTTTGCTCTTCACCTCCACTCAGTTCTGAGTCAAGTTTGCTCCCAGCATAAACATATGGGCAGAACTCAGCCACGGTGAAGCACAACCAAATTGTCAGATAGTTTCCTGCTCCGGGCAGCTACCCAATACCCACCTAAGATTCCACCATTGTTGATTGTACTCCTCATATGGAATGCGCCCATCAAACACTTTCCATCTCCACTGGTCCATCAAGTAGCCAAAGGGTAGGAAGGCTATCTTATCTAGTGCAATGCTCATCAGGTAGTTGATGTTACTCTCTGGCCAGGAGAAAGAAAGTAACAAGAAGAGTCATAGGCCCCAGTGCTTAACCTTCTGCCCCATCTCATGGTGGTCTTACTACATTCCATGTATCCCACCCTTTACCTCCAAACACCTTATTTATCAAATTCCTAAATCCCACAAGCTCCCACAACCAATCATGCCTACATCACATGCTTAAACAAGGGCTAGTCAGTCAACATTTATGCTGTCTAATTCAGTTAAAGGTAAAGGTAAAGGGACCCCTGACCATTAGGTCCAGTCGTGGCCGACTCTGGGGTTGCAGCACTCATCTCGCTTTATTGGCCGAGGGAGCCGGTGTATAGCTTCCAGGTCATGTGGCCAGCATGACTAAGCCGCTTCTGGTGAACCAGAGCAGCGCATGGAAATGCCGTTTGCCTTCCCTCTGGAGCAGTACCTATTTATCTACTTGCACTTTGCCGTGCTTTCGAACTGCTAGGTTGGCAGGAGCAGGGACCAAGCAACGGGAGCTCACCCCGTCACGGGGATTTGAACCGCCAACCTTCTGATCGGCAAGCCCTAGGCTCTGTGGTTTAACCCACAGCGCCACCTGCGTCCCCCTATAATTCAGTTTATTTCGAGCCAATTTGAAAAGCCAATCTGGGTTGAAAGGCAACACAACAATGGTTAAGTGCATCCCTGCTTTTGAGTCTGTGGGATCCGGGGCAAAGTGTGTTGAGACTTGGTTCTGGGATGTATATGTCCATTTCAACCACTGCTTTGGCAAATTGTAAGATATCATGAACACTGGTGTTTTACAAAGCTCAAAAATTCTAAAGAATTGCTGCTGAGAGCACTACGCAATTAAGTGTCCCCATGTGGTCCCCTCTTGCTTACCTGGGTTGTCTTCCACCTGATTCAGCAGTTTGATGCTGTATAGGTGCTTTGGGGTAGACACCGACAAGGCCATGACATCTCCAATGGCTTCATGAAATCCTGGGTTGGCTCCATCACGTAATGAGATGGGTTGGTCCTTGTACTGCAGGAAGTACTGGACATGGCCCATCTCGTGATGAACTGTTATTAAGTCATCCATATTCACAGAGGTGCATTGCTTAATCCTGAAGCAAGAGAAAGATGGGGGAAAGGTGTCACGTCCATGTAAAATAATAGAAGGGAAAGTGAAATGGAAGGGAAATTTAGAGCTGGAAAAGAGGAACAGCCAATTTAGTTCACTCACCAGCCAACTGAGAGTCAGGCATGAGAGCAGGCAAATTGCTGAAAGATTTTTTAAATATAGAGCAATGGCTCCAGATGATTTATGCAGCCAGATGATTTATGCAAGTGAACTGAGCCACAAATTGCAATGAAGACGTCTGCCTCCCTCTCTCTCACCACTCACCTGACCCAAAGCTGAACAACCCACCTGAACCCTGGATCTTTCTGGAGCACTACAGTAAACAGCCCAGCAGACAAGGGTGAGAAACAGAGTTGTATCTAATCCCAGCAAGGATGTGGCATTGGTACAGGTGGAAATGTGGGGGAGACATGTACACCCTGATTTTGGGGGGAGGCCTATGCAGAGCAGTGCATAGCAAGTCCCATGGTCCACCCATGTGGTGACCTGGAGAAGCGAACAACCAACTTCAGGAAAAGAGAAGGCAGAATCTCTTGGGGGGGGGGGGGAGATTGTTACGTGGCGGTGGGGGTAAACTCTCTCCCTCTGCCAGAAGAAGAAGAAGAGTTTGGATTTGATATCCCGCTTTATCACTACCCAAAAGCGGCTAACATTCTCCTTTCCCTTCCTTCCCCACAACAAACACTCTGTGAGGTGAGTGGGGCTGAGAGACTTCAGAGAAGTGTGACTAGCCCAAGGTCACCCAGCAGCTGCATGTGGAGGAGCGGGGACGCGAACCCGGTTCACCAGAATACCAGTCCACCACTCTTAACCCCTACACCACACTGGCAGCCAAAGTACAGGAGGGTAAGAGGAAAGCCTCCCCTTTATGGATTTACCCAAGGGTCAAGATGGTGGTGAACTACATGACCACAGGCCCATGGCAGTGGAGGGACAAAGAAGACTCTACTGCCTACAGCCCTTCTCCACCCAGTCACCACGGAAGCACCTGAAGTCCTTGCGGTTGAAGAAGTCCCAGGCTGAGGCATGGCACACCACGTCCCTCCCATCTGTTGGCTTCTCCAGCATGGACTTTTCCCAAAACTCAGGTGGCATAGGGATGAGACCCAGGGATTGGAAAAAGCTGTCAGATTGTTCAAACATCTTCTTTGGTGTCCAGCCCTGCAGAAAGGAGAGTGAGTGGAAAACCAGCAGAGAGATGAACGAAGAGCACATAGAATCGGAGAGTTGGAAGGGACCGTGAGGGTCATCCAATCCAACCCCTTGCAATGCAGGGATCTTTTGCTGAATGTGGGGCTCGAACACAGGACCCTGAAATTAACAGTCGCATGGAACCTGCAAGGTCATTGTGAAAGGCTCGCCCCTTCTGGCTCGATTCTTCCTGCTTCTGCTGCAACGCAATGCTACATGCTAGCGGAAAACAAGAAAAAGATCTGCAAAATATTTGGCATGGGAAATCGGGAATGTGATATGTTGATAGATGAGGGGATCAGACTGATGGGGTGTAGAGCCGAACCCTAAATCAAGGGCGGAATACAGCCCTCCACACTTCTCCATCTGGCCCCCAATATTCTTGCTAGGCCACACCCTTTCCTCAGGTGTATCCCTAACATGCCCCTGCTTTGTAGCATCCTTGGGTGTTTCTCCCCACTGGCTGGAATGTGTCATTGAACTCTGATAATGCCTCTTGCTTGCCTGAATGAAGGACAGAGAAGTGTGTGTGTGTGTGTGGGTGTGTGTGTATGGAAACAAGCCTATTGTACAAATTATTCCACCCACTTTTGCCTCTGGGCCTGCTCACCAATGACATTTGGTCCCCTGAAGGTTGCACAGAAGGGGATGCAGCTATTGAGCTGGAAAAGGTTCTCTGTCCTTTCCCTAAACATTCCCATAATCTGAAAACACCCATGCGTCAAATACAGTACAAAAGCACAAAGGAGGTCATCCTTGGGGCTTGCCCTAGGTAAAGGTAAAGGTACCCCTGCCCGTACGGGCCAGTCTTGACAGACTCTAGGGTTGTGCGCTCATCTCACTCTAGAGGCCGGGAGCCAGCGCTGTCCGCAGACACTTCCGGGTCACGTGGCCAGCGTGGCGAAGCTGCGCTGGCAAACCGGCACCAGAGCAGCACACGGAGCGCCGTTTACCTTCCCGCTGGAGTGGTACCTATTTATCTACTTGCACTTAAGAGTGCTTTTGAACTGCTAGGTGGGCAGGAGCTGGGACCGAACGACGGGAGCTCACCCCGCCGCGGGGATTCGAACCGCCGACCATGCGATCGGCAAGTCCTAGGCACTGAGGTTTTACCCACAGTGCCACCTGCGTCCCATGGGGCTTGCCCTACTTCTGCAGAATCTCATTTCCATAAAGATTTTGCAAAGTCTAAAAGACCTTCCTCTCAATAGCTTCAGATGAGCAGATTTGGGGTTCCTACAGGTCTGGCTGGGCTGTTACATGAACCAAGAATTCACAGTGCTATATGTCAGGTACACAACAAAATATAGTCATACCTTGGAAGTCGAACGGAATCCGTTCTGAAAGTCCATTCGACTTCCAAAACATTCGGAAACCAAAGCGCAGCTTCTGATTGGCTGCAGGAAACTCCTGCAGCCAATCGGAAGCCGCAGAAGCCCTATTGGACTTTCAGCTTCCAAAAGAGCATTCGGAAACTGGAACAGTCACTTCTGGGTTTGCGGTGTTCGGGAGCCAAAACGTTTGAGAACTAAGCTGTTCGAAAACCAAGGTATGATTGTACAGAGAGAAGCAGGAAGTAAGGGCAGCAAACTAGTGGTTCGTTTCTGGCCCACCTGGAATCTCCTTTCCTGGCCTGGAACTGTGGATACTAGGCTGGGTAGATATCAAGAAAAGGCAATCTACATGCTCTCTGAAGCACCCTCCTTGAGAGCTAAACGTTTCAGTACAGCTAAGGGGAACTGGGTGCAGCTTCAAGAACTCAACAACCTTCAGCCCCACCTTAAAAGTTTGCTAAATAATTCCCTTGGATTTTTGCCCTGGGGAGCTTCTAAACAGGATGAAGGTTCAGGCTAGTCCCCAAGAGAAACTGTTTCAAATAATAATTGAATAAAAACTGGCTGCACCAACCTGGCTTTTCATGGCGGGTGTTGCATCCACTTTGATCGCGTTGGGGTAGGGCATGACGAGTTCAAAGATGTTTGACCATGACTGTGCCCACATGTTTCCTAGGAAACAGAAAATAGAGTTAATGCATAGGTAGGGGGCAAAGGTGTTGGGATACTGCCAGGGAGATAACGTCCATCTGAGCCCCCAAGCCGGCTGCCGGACGATCCATCGACCTCCCATAGTCACGCAGTCACGCAGTATCAGCAATTAGCGACACGAAGCCTTAGAAATAGATTGCCACATTCCTAGGCTGGTGCACACTCTTTCAGCAGAATCCACACAGCAAAAGATGCACAGCAGGAGAGCATATTTACAGTTTATTCAACGTTGGTCAGAACAAAGAAAGGACATGACCGCCTGCTACAGTGTTCAGGCTCGAAGAAGGAAACGAAAGCAAAGACACAACAGAAGCATCCTGTGCAACAGGAAATACGCAGACTCTGTGACTCACAGCCTGCTCCCTTTTAAGGTGGAACGGAAATATCCTAACAAAAGGAGCCCCCTACCCAAGGGTAACACAACAACTAGATCCAACATCCACTTTCTGAGGGAAGAAGGGCTGGGTGCTTCAAGGTGAATTCATATGGATGGAGCCCCCACTAGACAATCAATAACTTTGTTCTCCAATAGCTTCCTTCCTGTTTCTAAAGAAGAAGAGTTTGGATTTGATATCCCGCTTTATCACTACCCGAAGGAGTCTCAAAGCGGCCAACATTCTCCTTTCCCTTCCTCCCCCACAACAAACACTCTGTGAGGTGAGTGGGGCTGAGAGACTTCAGAAAAGTGCGACTAGCCCGAGGTCACCCAGCAGCTGCATGTGGAGGAGCGGAGACCCGAACCCGGTTCACCTGATCACGAGTCTATCACTCTTAACCACTACACCACACTGGCTCCCAACTATATTAGAGGTACAATGTGTATAATAATGGTCTTTCCACTTGATCAAGAAGTGCATTTTTTGCTTCCCATGTCTTCTCTCAAAGTTGGGCTTCAGTTAGAGGAATATCACATTCTGTGAACCGCTCAGAGTGCTATGTTTTGCACCTGGGAGAAATGTGATAAGGTGACATCCCAGAAAGTGCATCCAGTGCTTATTGCCGTTGCCATATAGAAAGCGCTTCTGGAAATGTTACAGACATCTCTTGAATATTCATGAAAGTGTTAGCAGGAGCAAGACAACTCACTCTTTCCCCCCAGCAATTGTTTCGTTCGTTTTTAAAAATAAAATAAAAATACAAAACGCCCTAGAAGCTGCTTGTTCACCATTCCTGTGCTCCAGCACACAAACCATCAGGGTTTTTTTGGAGGGGGGGGAAGAGGGCAAATGGGGACAGTGGGTCATCACTCTGTGCACACTAAACAGAACTTTCCCCTCCATCCACAATGCGGATTGGAGATCATACTATTATGACTTAATCAGAGCTTACAAAAGTAAAGGAAAAGTAGTGAAACCAGGTCATATTTTGTCTAGCTGTGTAGAACAGCTCTAACTCCATTTCTGCATATCTTCTTCAAGAGTCATTATGCAGCAGCCTTCAAGGCGCCGTCTTATGCTTCCTAAAGAGCTACTAAATGCATCATTGGCTGTCTCGGTGGTGACATCTACAGAGAATTAGAGGCCAGTGAATAGCATTGAAGTGTTAGTTCTGTCTGCTTCCACTGAAAGAATCTGTCTGTTTTGTTTACTGATTATTCAAGAACTGCAAAGAGGCTACAGCGCTTAAAAAAGGACACCCAACAACTCCTGCAACCTGGAGGTGAGTGGAATAGCAGGGACATCAACTGGACCAGGGTAAATACGGAACACAGACAAATGTATATACAGTGGTATCTCGGGTTACATATGCTTCAGGTTACAGACTCCACTAACCCAGAAATACTACCTCGGGTTAAGAACTTTGCTTCAGGATGAGAACAGAAATTGTGCTCCGGCGGCATGGCAGCAGCAGGAGACCCCATTAGCTAAAGTGGTGCTTCAGGTTAAGAACAGTTTCAGGTTAAGAATGGACCTCCGGAACGAATTAAGTACTTAACCCGAGGTACCACTGTATAGGCATTTATTATTTAGCAAGAAATGATTTAGTTTATTATATTTATTTAGTTTATTATTTAGCAAGAAAAATGAACCTTCACACACTGCCAGAGCTTAAACGTTCACAATATTAAAGCAGAATAGACATCTGTCACCTCTGAAAGTGGGATCTCTCAGTCAGAAGAGAAGAAAAGACCACTTCATGAGGTTGAGGCATACCTCATAGTTTGAAAAATTACATAAGTCTTTATGACATCTGAATTTTAGGCATTATGATTGGACAATCCTTATTTTTGATGTCATATAAAGCCTCCTTTCATGATCTCACCTTAGCCCATGCCCCCTGGAGTCCTGCTGAGTGTCCAAAACTAGTCAGCTTCTCCCTTTTTATGTCTTAGCATGTCTGTTAAAGACCCCAATTTTGGTCACTCAAAGTATTTTTTCCATATCCTGTCTCCATGTCTTCTCTAAGGCCGCAGCTTTTAGTCATGCCCCATCCTGAACCCAATTTCTTGACAGCCTTTGCAGTTTTGATACCTGACACGTTTCTCAATTCTTCCTGAACTTCTGTGATGCTATACATAGCAGCTCTTAACAATTTCAATAATCCTTCATTGCCGCTTTATGTCCTATACACCTAGTTCCAAATTGCTCATCCCAACACCTGGCCTACAGTGTCTGACTTTTGGAAAATGTCACTATTTCTTCCTCTTTCCTCCTAATTCCACTGAATTTATTTGCAACTCAGCCTTTTCCCCATCCAGATGTGGGGGGTATAAATATTAAACAACAACAACAACAACAAGCATTTTAACACTGTAAGCATTTTAAGGCAACCTTACAATAGTCAAAGAAGCTGACTATTAGGTTAGGTCAATTAATAGCATTATTTATTATATTTTCCCTCTCTTGATAACTTTTCTCCATGTGTAAGGAACATATCTAAGAGACACTATATGCTATGCTCAACAAATGTGCATTTGGCAAAATATGCTGCAGACCTCCTACAAAATCCTTAATCCTAAAAACCTAGACACTGGGCATGGCTTAATACAAGAAAAAGCAACCATGGAGTAGGCCTTCAGAATCACAGAGACAATGGGGAGTTGCCCAATATTGTCTTCTGGCTCAGGAGTTTGGTGTGGAAAGGCTTACCTAGCAAATGAGCTGGGATAGGGCCCCTGAGGTTGATGTGACCTTCACCATACTTCTTGTAGAGAGCCCGGCGTACATAAGCATGCAGATTGAGGTACAATGGTTGAAGCTCTTCCCAGATTTTCTCCAGAACATCTTCCAAATCCGGGGTTTCATACAGGGATCTCCAGAAAGCACCGTTGTCAGAATGACCTGCACATGAACATGAGAATATAGAAGCCCTTCTTCATCTTCTCCAGTTGTGTCCCCAGGGCTGGTGGACACTTTCTCCTATTATTCTCATTAGTTGCTTTTTTTTTTGCCACAGGCAACTCAAAGCAACTTACAAAGAAAAGACCACAATGCTTCCAAGTCTGCATTGACTTTTGAGGCTCACCTCAAACAGTTTGGGTTCCGCATTCGTAAGAATCATCCTCTGCCCTTACAACCCACTGTTCCCTTTGTTGGAGCAGTCAGTGCTGCAAAACACGCTTACCGTTCAATATGGCAGCCGTATTGCTCAGCTCAACATATTTCTGGTACATGGTTCGGATTTTCTTCCCTGATACATCCCGCCAGCCTTTCCAGGCATTGAGGAGCTCGTTGTAGTCTCTTGAGTGAGCCATGATGTCCGTGAGTTCTAAACAAAGAGCCAAGACAAGCAAGAATTAGGTATGAGACTATGCACCGTACGTGCTGTAATGTGTATATCTCTCTCCTTTGGCCTGCCTTTGCTCCCTCTGCACTGTGCAGCAGGGGTGGACTTTGGTAATACTCTGGTAATATGGCGCCTCTGAGCAAGGCTAAAATTCAGCGGCCCTGATGGATTTTCTGAGTTATGGATCTTCTCAGTTTTGCGCCCCCTTGGCCCGCACTGCCCTAAATCCAACACTGTGTGCAGGCTCACCTATTGAGCTTCCATTATGTTCTCCAAACAAACATGGTACACTTCTTTAACTGTGGAGCCACATCCCTCTACCTCCCTTCATATCCTTTATCAAAGCCCACCTGCACCACAGAGATTTTCCTTCCTACATAATGTGTTTCATAGCCTGTTCTACTCAGTGCTCTTTTTCTATTAAAAGAGGTGTTGGAGTTCACCATGAATGAACGCCCCACTTGTTCTCTTATGATGGCAATGGCGCCCACCTGAGAGGTGCTGGAACTGAATTCCGGCGAGTTCCAGCTGAAAAAAAGGCCCGGGTTCTACTCTTCAACAAGCCACGTCCCCCTCTTTTGATCTCTGTCCAACTCATCACACCCAGGCTGCTGTCATGAACTTCATGTGCATCATATAGTTTAATGGTAGGAACAAGGCTGTTTCGCCCCACTACTTCTCATCCTTTGCTAAAATCCACAGGACTTGAATGAAGCTCATGGCTGAGATATTCAAGACAGACCACACAGTATATAATAAAACAATGGAATTTGCTTCCACAAAAATGTGGTGATGACCACCAACCTGGTTAGCTTTAAAAGGGGATTAGACAAAACCATGGAGGATAGAACTACCAATGGCTACTTGTCACGATTTCTATCATAGAATTGTACCGTCGAAAGGGACCCTGAGGTTCATCTTGTCCAACCCCTTTGCAATGCAGGAATCTCAACTAAAGCATCAATGACAGGTGGCCATCCAACCTCTGCTGAAAAACCTCCAGTGAAGGGGAGTCCACCAACTTTCAAGAGAGTCTTCTCCAATGATGTATCAGAGGCAATGTGTCTTGGAATACTATGTTATGTACTGAGCTGAATCCTAGAACAATAGGATCCAGAATGCAGCAGTCTGATTGGTCCGCAGGAGCCACCCAATCCAGCTCCAGGTGGAAGTGAATCAGCAACCTGATTGGCCTGCAGGAGCAGCCAATCAGGCTCCTGGATGAAGGGAACCAGCAACCTGACTGGCCTGCAGGAGCAGCCAATCAGGCTTCTGGAGGAGGTGAATCCGCAACCTGATTGGCCTACAGGAGCAGCCCGGAATTAGCCAATCACGTGGGGCCCATTGTGTATATATGTATATATAGCTAGACATTTTGGAGAAAGTTTCATTCATTGCTACTATGGGCTGAATAAAGAGCATGAAATTCACACTCAACTCCGAGTATATTTCATACTAGTTATCAGGAAGTGAGGAGTGCTGTTGTGGTCATGAGCTCCTTGTGGGTTTCTCATAAGCACCTAGTTGGCCACTGTGGAAACAGGATGCTAGGCTAGACAGACCCTTAGTCTGATCCAGCACGGTTCCTCTTACATCCTTATGACTTCTTAGTAGGGATTGACTTCTATGTCAAAACATTATGGGGCTATCAAAACTACTCGGAAGTTGCAACATACTTCCCCCTAGTTATGTGGAGGTTGGTTGTTGATTACACAATGGTGTGGGAAAGCCACTCAGTGCATACTCAAAAGCACCTTCTTCGTATTTTTCCACGAAAACCAAGTCCTGATAGCATTTGCCCAGCTCTACTTCTCAGGC
This sequence comes from Podarcis siculus, assembly GCA_034642415.1. NCBI lineage: Eukaryota > Metazoa > Chordata > Lepidosauria > Squamata > Lacertidae > Podarcis > Podarcis siculus. The sequence continues at coordinate 778,878 of JAXCMG010000079.1, read as the reverse complement.
TGACAAAGTTATCTTGTCCAGTATGTTTTCATGGGCGCCGGGAAATGAGGTGGGAGATTATTCCTATCAGCCAGATGTATAAATGGCTTACCAGGATCCAGGGACTTGCAACTTGTGTTTCCAGTGCAGGCTTTGGCTACGCTGTAAATTGTCTCCATGTCTGAGAGGAGCTGATTATACTGAAAGAAAAAAAAGGATTCATTTGCTTAGGAGGTAAAATATGGGCTCGTCTCCTTGCCATCATTTGCCTGACAACAAGATCCAAGGACTATTGGCGGAAACTGTATTATTATATGCATTTGAATTGAACAGAAATATTTTATTGTTATGGCTTGATCGTGCATCTGCTTCCTGCTTTCATTCCCCAGACAAATACTTTTGTCAACATGCTGGATGAGCCCTGCTATGCTGAATTTGTGCAAGCAATCAAACACAAGTGTGCTCATATTCTGGTGCCCTGTGCTTGCCTGCCTCTTAGAATGCTCTTTATTTATGTCTCCAGCTTAATTTTCAACACATTCAATTCCAAGGATCTAGGGCCTCATTACAGAACTGTCCCTTGGGGTCTTAACTACACATTATTTATTAATTCCAGGTTTTTAAGTTCTGTTTTCAACAAGTCCCCAAACAGCCAGCAATTAAAAAAACACCCATAAAACATCCCATACAAACATCATCATTAAGAAAACACATGAACAGCACCCAAGTCAGGATAATAACATCACTCCTTCCACTTAAACCTCTACCAGATGGAAACCCCCACCAGCTTCCTTGAAAGCGAAGAATAGGGCAATTCTGTAGGTCTCCATGGACAGGAAGTTCCATAACTGATTTGCTATGTCCTGGGCCCAATACATTCACCTGATGTGAAACACAAGATGGAACCCCACCTCCCCGCCACGGAAGAAGGGGTGAGTGAAGATAGATCTACATCAGGAACAAGGATGGAATGAAGGTTTTAAAGCAGAGTTGAGCGGTCATCTGTCGAGGATGCTTTAGCTGAGATTCCTGCATTGCGGGGGGTTGGACCAGATTATCCTTGGGGACCCTTCCAACTCTGCAATTCTACGACTCTATGGTTCGCTCTCACCTCCCTCAGCTGTGCGTCAGGTAGGGCTGCCCGCTCTATGTCACTCAGTTTCTTCAGGATACGTTTTATAGTGGGGTCTTGGAAATCAGTGGGGTCAAACATCCGAGCCCGAAGGCCGTACTGCAGGGTGTGGTTTGACATTTCCATGTTCTTTTGCAACTGCAAGGCACATATGGGAGAGAGAGGGAGGGGCATTAGCCAGCACACTTGTATCAGAGGGGGAAAGGATTAGCTCATTCTCTAACTCCAGCACTCCCACAACTGTCTAGGTGCCAATAAATAACAACAACAACAATTTATTATTTGTACCCCGCACATCAGGCTGGGCTTCCCCAGCCACTCTGGGCGGCTTCCAACAAAGATTAAAAACTTCCCAGAACAGGGCTGCCTTCAGATGTCTTCTAAATGTCAGGTACAGTGGTACCTCTGGATACGAACAGGATCCGTTCCGGAGCCCCGTTCACATCCTGAAGTAAATGTAAGATGTGACTGCGTGTCTGCGCGTGCGTGGGTCACCGCTTCTGTGCATGTGCGTGACGTCATTTTAAGTGTCTGTGCATGCGCAAGCGGCGAAACCCAGAAGTAACGCGCTCCATTACTTCCAGGTTGCTGCGGAGTGCAACCCGAAAATACTTAACTTGAAGCTACTTCAACCCGAGGTATGACTGTAGTTGTCTATCTCTTTGACATCTGGTGGGAGAGCGTTCCACAGGGCAGGCGCCACTACCGAAAAGGCCCTCTGCCTGGTTCCCTGTAGCTTTGCTTCTCGCAGTGAGGCAACCGTCAGAAGGCCCTCGGCGCTGGACCACAGTGTCCAGGCAGAACGATGGGGGTGGAGCTGCTCCTTCAGGTATACTGGGCCGAGGCCGTTTAGGGCTTTAAAGGTCAACACCAACACTTTGAATTGTGCTCAGAAACATACTGGGAGCCAATGAAGGTCTTTCAGGACCGGTGTTATGCAGTCTCTGTGGCTGCCTCCAGTCACCATCTAGCTGCCACATTCTGAATTATTGATGATGATAAAATTTATTTCCCACCCTTCCTTGTGAAGGAACCCAGGGCAGCATTCCCTTGGGCTCAGGGCAAACAACAACACTAACCCCGCAATCTAGGGTTTCACAAACCTGTCAGTTTCTGTTTATTTCTCTATGTTTGCACATCTGTTTCTGATGTTTTATTTTTTATTAGAAAAGAAGTCCTCATGAAAACTCATCAGCATTTTGGTTCAAATTCATCCTGTTATACATTGGATAAATTGTATGCAATTTTCCCTAACACAGACATGTTTTTCAAAGCCACTTCACTAATTTATATGCATCTGCATATTACTCAGCTGCAGAACTCCGTTGAAAAATTTGGAGGTGGCTGCATTTCGAAAGGTGGCTGTGTTTCGGTTCACATATTATTTCAGAAAGCGTGAATTAATAATTAATAATAATAATAATTATTTATTATTTATACCCCGCCCATCTAGCTGAGTTTCCCCAGCCACTGTGGGCGGCTTCCAATCAAGTGTTAAAAACAATACAGCGTCAAATATTAAAAACTTCCCTAAACAGGGCTGCCTTCAGGTGTCTTTTAAAGAGAAGATAGCTGCTTATTTCCTTCACATCTGAAGGGAGGGTGTTCCACAGGGCGGGTGCCACTACCGAGAAGGCCCTCTGTCTGGTTCCCTGTAACCTCACTTCTTGCAATGAGGGAACTGCCAGAAGGCCCTTGGCGCTGGATCTCAATGTCCAGGCTGAACGATGGGGGTGGAGATGCTCCTTCAGGTATACGGGACATTGGGTAGGTTCACCTTTAAATGTGAATTGAACTGAGTTCCCCACCACCACCACTGACCCTACCACACTCTGCTGGTTTTCCTACCACCATCTGTCTGTTGGGCTCTGTGATGTTGGTGTTGTACGTCCAAGAGGCCTCTGTGTAAGAATTCCATACCACTTCGGCTGTGCTGTTGTAGTCTGCCAGGAATGTTTTAGCCTCGTTTTCATCAGTTATTTTATCTGGAAAAGGTTAAAGGGTGGGGAGGGAGAAACAAAATGCTGGAAAAAGTAGGGAAATTAACCCACCTCCCTGTCTTGTTTCTTTTAGTCTAGCATGTTAACCCAGTACCTAATTTCTAAAGAGACAAGTCTCAGGTTCCTGCAGAAATTTTGCATTCTCTGATGGAATCAGAACTCCTTTCCCTACCTATGATGTGCAATTATTGGCTGTGGTTACTCATGGATGAAGACAAGACATTCTGAACATGCTCAGTGGACCTATCCTTCTTAATATTATAGTTCACACTTCTAGGACAAAACCCTATCACTTAAAACACACTCCAGGGCTGAGACCTGGTAACTCTGAAGACCCACCTGTGGCATTTTCATTCCCTGGCGTCCCCGTCCCCTTAAAGAGAAATGTTAGGAGAAGCCAGCAGGTGAGTGGTAGGTAAGTACTAGCTGAGCATCTACCTTTGCTCATTGGGAAGTTAAAATGAGCACACAGGTGGAGATGCCCACATTCTAGAATCTGCTGCTCAGCCAATTCACCAGGCGGCAACTCATCCCACCTTCCAATTCATCTGTTACATCAGGAGCATGGAACTCCATTGGTTGAAGAGCCGTCTCACGAAGCTGACAAGGGTTGCACTCCTCATCAGCAGAGAGACATAACAGCTGGCCTCCCACTGCTTTGATAAGGGCTGCACTGTCCCTTGTTAGTAGACATATCACCCGGTCTTTACGAAGGGGGTCAATACCCCTTAACAGCAAAAGTCAAGCCAGCAGCTCGCTAGCCAAATCTCACCCTCAAAAGGGCTGCTGCCTGGTTCCTGCCCTACCAAGTGCCAGCCCAGAGGCAAAAGAGCAAATGCTTGAAGGATAAATACTTGTGGTTTATCAATGCTAGAAGGAAAGCACAGCCTATTCCTGGTCTCCCTAAAAGCCATCCTGCAGTGAAGTCAGTTGTTCCCACAGTCCTCCTCCTCCCATAGACAAACAAGACAAAAACCACTCCATATTCCAGCTGCACCAGCCATTTCTTCCCAGGCGGATGTCCTGTGTTGTCCCCTGTTTATGTAAGAGATTGCCACTTCCATTCCTATGTTCCGCTGTAAAATATAAAGCAAGCTGAGTGCCCCCTTGTGGATTATAATTGCCCTGGTCCAATGGCAAAGCCAAGCAGTGAGGTGGTCATCTGGTATCCTCCCTTTTTCTTTGGACACCTGCAACTGTTATGCCCAAGGACCAGGGTCATAGTGAAACCACCCTCCTGCAGGCCTCCCCCCCAGTGACTTTGTGCCTTGGAAACTTTACCAAGCCCTTCTGGGTAGCCCTCTGGGACGGGGGGACGCCACTCAAAGTCCGGCCAGCCCAGCGTTTCATTGGTTCGCTTATTCTGTTCTTCTAGCCACTGAGTCACGGGGCTGAAATACTCCAGCAGTGCTGATGCATCCATCTTATTTGTGCCAGTGAGTTGTTGGAGAATATTCTGCCAGGGCTGGGAAGAGCCAACCCTCAGTGCCTCACTGCAGGAAGAAAACAAAGAGAAGAATGGGTAGTGATGTAGATGCAGCTACTGTACTCATGTTGATAGCCACTGTGGAAGACCCACAAGACCAGGCGACTCCAGTCTCTGCCTGCTACGGACTCCTACACCACACAAGGGATTTGAGGAGACCTTGCCATTTGGGTTTATTTTCTTGCCACATCTTCTGAAGCAGCCAGCAACTAGGCAGTGCGAACTGAAGCCAGTGCCAGCACCTGTGGGCAGCTACCTGCTAGTGCCCCAACACCCCCTCTTTTTATTTTATTTTAAAAGTGTGAGTTTTTGTGTTTGTTTTGCCTGGTGACCTGGATGGCTGGGTCCCGTTAGCATTAAAATTTTCCACTACGCTCCCAGAAGAAACATGACTCTGGGACATTTTGGGAAAATAAAATGGCAGGTCATAGCTTGGAGCATCACCACTGCCAGGTAAGCTGGCCAGGGTCTGCTTTGCCCAGCCCCTCCCCACCTGGTGACCAGCCATGAATAGTCGAACTTTTATGTCCTGCAGACTTTTGCGACTCCTTGCTCTGCAAGCACTTCAATTCCTGCTGCTCTTTGCTTGCAAGGTGCTTTGCATTATATGGTCAGTGGGAGTGGTAGGGGTGAGTTCAGCCCTTGGAACTCATGGGATCTGCTTCCCGAGGTGCCTAGGTGGCCACACCACAAGCATGGCAGGTGTCGGAGGTACCCTTCCATTGAAGAGTGTGGGTGATGCCATTCTTAAGGTCTCTCTCCAACACTGCATGCTTGTGCAGTCATCTTTCCCAGGGTATTTGAGCATCTGGTTCTCGCTAATGGGTAAGTGCCCAGTGGCATTCAAGCTATGCCAAGGTGAAAGACTTCTGGGAAAAGATTTATAATGAATTGAAAAACTGCAGAGTTTTGAGAAACTAAAAGATAAAGTGCGAGATTGGCTACATTATTGTCAAATTAGAGAGGTCTTTAATATGGACAAAAAAATAGGTTTCCAGGTGGAAAAATCGAAATTAGAAACAGAATTGTTAGAACCTAAAGTTAAGATACTTTCAAGAATGTATAACTTGCTGTTAAGATGGAACACTCAGGATGAAACGGTCAAATCAGCCATGATAAAATGGGCGCAAGACATTGGCTATAATATTATGTTTGCTGACTGGGAATGGTTATGGACCACTGGTGTGAAATTTACGGCATGTAATGCCTTGAAAGAAAATATTATGAAAATGATATATAGGTGGTACATGACCCCAGTCAAGCTTGCAAAAATTTACCATTTGCCAGACAATAAGTGTTGGAAATGTAAAGAAACTGAGGGAACATTCTTTCACCTTTGGTGGATGTGCCCAAGGGTTAAGGCTTTCTGGGAAATGATCTATAATGAACTGAAAAAGGTATTTAAATATACCTTCCCTAAGAAACCAGAGGCCTTCCTTTTGGGCATTGTTGGCCAAATGGTGCCAAGAAAGGACAGAACCTTCTTCATGTATGCAGTAACAGCAGCAAGAATACTTATCGCAAAGCATTGGAAGACACAAGATTTGCCCACTCTGGAAGAATGGCAGATGCAACTGATAGACTATATGGAATTGGCAGAAATGACTGGCAGAATCCGAGACCTGGGAGAAGAGCTAGTGGAAGAGGACTGGAAGAAATTTAAAGACTACTTGCAAAAGTATTGCAAATTGTATGAATGTTAGAATGATGCGGGATATAAAGATAATATGGTATTAGTGATATAGTTGTAAGGAGTATGTAAAAAATGGTTTACAGAACAAAGGTGAGGTCAGAATAATATTATGTCAAATTTAAATAAAACGGAAAAATGGGGAAAAATTGGAGGCATAATAGTTGAAATGTATAATATGAAATTAGATTTGAAAGAAGGTGAGGCTTTGCTTAATAAGATTGTGTAAAAGGGAATACAGAAAAGGGAGACGTGAGGGAGTCCGGAAAGAGGATTATGAGAATAATATCTAAGAAATTGGTTTTTTCTTTTCTTTTTTTCTATGTCATTTTTATGTTTTTTTTCTTTTGTTTTTTATGATGGGTTTTTTACTGTGTTTTTCTGTTTTTTGGATTGACTGTGGTGGTGTTTTTTCTTTTTTCTTATCCTGTTTTGTGAAGTTTGTTTTATTGTTGGAAACTTTAATAAATATCTTTAAAAAATATATATAATGAATTGAAAAAAATGCTGAAATATACATTTATAAAGAAACCAGAGACCTTTCTTTTTGGAATAACAGGTTTGGAATTGCCCAAGAAAAATGTTAAATTATTTTTGTATGCCACAACCGCTGCTCGTATTTTGTTAGCTAAAAAGTGGAAAACCCAAGAATTACCAATGACAGAAGAATGGCAGATGAAGATGATGGATTTTTCGGAGCTAGCTGACCTAACCAGAAGAGTCCGCAACCAGGAGGAGGAGTATCAGGAAGAATGGAATAAATTTAATGATTATTTAGTTAAATTTGTTAAGTTAAACTAACTGAAAATAGCTTGCAGATCCTTAGTGGGCTAAGGGTTTTATTTATGTTAAGTGATGAATTAATATGTTTAATTCCATAAGGTGAAGATCCAAGGATGTTAATGCTTAAGTTAAATTTTATAAAAATTGGGATTTGGAAAACCGTTAAAAGGACATGCAATGAAATTCAACCAAAGGGAAGCGAGGAAGTCACTTAACAAAGTTAATAACTGCAATTTTCAATAAGACTATAATTTATGTTTTGTTGTCTTGTTTGTTTGTTTGTTTGTTTGCTTGTTTATAATATTATGGCAACTAATAAAATTTTTGGAGGGAAAAAAAAAGATTATGCCAGGCGATCACTTCTACAACCTGAGTGTGGTCACACCTGTGTGATCACAGTCCTCAGGTCTGCATGTCACGGCCCTCTTGCTTTTTCCAACACAGCTGAACCCCTTCACGTTACATCAGGGTGCCAGGAAGGGGGAAATGCCCCCTAGCAGAGAACTGTTAGCCAAGTTCTTCCCACCCGCTTCTAACACCGTTTAGGTGGGAGACCACACTTTGCTGTTTTCCCCATCTCTCCCTGCTGTCACCTGAGCTTCTGTCCGGCTTCTTTGGATTGGTAGATGTCACAGGTATGAAGATTGCCAGTGTGGTTGGCAGCTTGGCAGAGCGCCTTGTGGAACTGGAACTGCAGGATGAAACTGACAAAGTATCTGCCCCAGACAAAACAAAAATCCATATACTTCTGGTACCCATCAGTTCTTCAGTAGGACACCCACTCCCACCCCCACCACCCAATACTACTACTACCACTACTACTAATATCACAGCAAATTCTGCCATACTGAACAAGAGTCAATTTTTGAAGGCATAACGTTAAAAAAAATGAAGCATGGAAGGATCTGCCAGTTTGGTTCTTAGTTTTTCATTTTTCCATTTTCTGCAGCAAATTGGTGATTTTTTTTTAAAAAAGTTCTCTTGTAGGATTATCAACGTTTTAGGGCAAATTTCTCCCAAATATGCACAATTCCACGAGCAATTCCCACTAATATAAGCAGTTCTGCAAACAAAGTTTGCACCACAAAATTCAGATAAGTGTAAATTTCAAAGGAAGACCTTGCTTAGTTTCTGATATTGTTTCAGAAAGTATGAATTTGATAGCCACCTTTAAATGTGAACAACTTCGTACAATTTCTCGCCCAGCCTTAAAAAGAATACGCTAGTCAAGAACTCTCTGCAAGTTCTGCATTTCTAAAGCAGCTGCGGGAGGAGTAGCCGTTGGACCTACAAATGTTATTGGACTCCAACTCCCATGATCCCCAGCTGTGGGTCATTCTGTCTTGGGGGAAGCAGAAGGCCAACAGGAACTGGAGGGTCAAAGGCTCCTCGTTCCTATACTAAAGAGTATGGAGTTCAGAATTGATTTTGGGGGACCTAACTCCATGCAGCCTTCCTCTGCCACTAGGGTGTGTCATTTTAGGGGGTGAAACTTAATTTCTGCAAATTTCTTCAGTGTAGGGTCTTAAAAATATGTTTTTGGGTGTGAGGAATTCAAATCTGCTATTTTTTGTGATTGAGCAACATTTAGCTTGATAAGTCTAGGTTTGATGGAGAAGCACATAAACTGCTTTTGGAAAACCAGAGTTTTAATTTTACCTTCTGAAAATGTCAGATAATGATTAATAATAATAATATAACTGCAAGTACTTGGCAAAATTTTAATGCTCTCTATGCAATTTTACATAAGTTTTACTTTCCAGGCAAAACTAAATTATATTAATTTAACCAATATATATACTGAATTCCCATGTCATATTACAACTTTTTAGCACCGCTCATTTTGGGAATTCGAAAGTTGAAAAATTCAACACATCCTTCTCTACCACCTTAGATCTGCTTGTCAGAACCTTCAGGTAGTTCAACACTGCAGAACATTGCAATGTACTTGACTTTCCATGAATAATGAAGGCATATACACCAGCCTCGCTCGAGAGCATCAGTGAAGCTCACCATGTTTCATTTACACATTCCACATCCCCCAACTCTTTCAGCTCCCGGTACCTGATATAAGGTGTGTTGCCAGGTATATGATATTTAGCACCAGGGTCGAAGTTGGTTTCATCTCTTGCAATAGGAGGGCAAATTCCCTGGTATTTTGTTCTGGAGAAAAGTCAGCCATGTGGGCAGAGAAGAAACGGAACAGCATTAGCACAAGTCTCTAGAAATGAAGCAGATTCCAGGTTGTTTGTTCTTAATCTAGATTTGATGCTGATCATGGGTATGCCGTTTATTATTTATATTTATTTATTCGTCGCATGTCTATACCACATTTATCTTCCAATGAGCTCAAGGTGGTGTACTTGGTTGTCCCCCTCCCCAATTTCATCCTCACAACAACCCTGTGAGGTAAGCCAAGAGTGTTGGAAACATAATCTCTCTCTCTCTCTCTCTCTCTCTCTCTCTCTCTCTCTCTCTCACACACACACACACACACTTGTTGAGAAGATATATGGGTCCCTCAAGCAAACATGGACTTCCCCCTTTCCCAATTTTGAAATTCAGTCCTATCACCCGAAATCAGCTTGGGGAACCCATCCCCTCACACAGTTTCTTGAAACAATGGCGTCCGTTGCTCAGCCATCATGGCAGCCCTCCACCCACCACAGTTGCATTGCTGATGGGGGCCCTTTACCTCAAGTACCACCAGTCATAGTTGTAGCGGTTGGGAGGAGTGCGCCCACTGAAGACATTCCATCGCCACTGGTCTATCAAGTAGCCAAAGGGCAGGAAGGCGATCTTCTCCAGGGCCATTTTTAATAGGTAGTTGATGTCGCTCTCTGCAAAGAAGAAGGGAAAGGGGAAAGAAGACTCAGAGCTGGAATAAGAGCAGAATAAGCACCCTGCAGATCTTGTGCCACAAATAAGCAGCTTGAGATGACTTGGGCAAGTGACCCACAAGCCTTGGGGCACAAAGACCCACCTGACTTTATAGGAAATTCCTTTCCAACCCAACGGATGGCGGCAGTCAGACCCTGAGCATGCACAAAACTGCCCTCTGGGTTGCCCAAGGGGAACAGGTGTGGATATGAAGGGCTCACCAATCCCTAACAGCACTAAGAGTGGAGAGCAAATTTTGGGTTTCAGTCTAGGACTGGCATGGCCAAACTTGGCCCTCCAGATGCTTTGGGACTACAATTCCCATCATCCCTGACCACTGGTCCTGTTAGCTAGGGATGATGGGAGTTGTAGTCCCAAAACATCTGGAGGGCAAGTTTGGCCATGCCTGGTCTAGGATATTCTCTTTCTTCTTTAGCAGCTGGGAAGCCCTGGAGTGATACAAGTCTGGCTCCACGTCCCGAAAGCAACTAATGTCAGCTGGAAACCTGACCCTTGAGAAATGTCCCATCAACTCTATTGATTCACCACAATTCTCCTACATCACCCATAGTGCTCAACAGTTACCTATATCCTCAGTGGCTTGGTCAAGCAGCCCAATTTTCTTGAGGTGGGTGGGGGTGGAGACAGACAAGCCCATAACATCGCCAATGGCTTCATGAAAGCCAGGGTTGGCCCCACTGCGGAAGGAGATGGGTTGGTCCTTGTACTGCAGGTAGTATTCAATATGTCCCATCTCATGGTGTACTGTGAAGAGCTGCTCCATGGTGACGGTTGTGCACTGCTTTATCCTGCAAAGGATGGAGCAGAAAGGTGAGGATGCAAACATTGGTTCTGTTAAAATGCACCAGTTGAGCTAATAGGGCACCTGCTTGATAGACTGGAAGGGTTGTTCCTGCTTCCCTTTTACACACGGAGTCCTCAGAAGAGTTGAAAAGGAAGTCCCTCTTCAGTTTTCCTGCACAGGGCACTGAGCCAAGGGGCTGCTAAGCCATCATTGTCACCCTATATTCATACAGGTACCTATTTAGAAGATCCATTAAAAACAGCAACTGCAACAAAAGGAAATACAGTCATACCTCGGGTTGAAGTTGCTTCAGGTTGAGCGCTTTTGGGTTGCACTCCGCAGCGATCCGGAAGTAAGGGAACGCATTTCGCTGCTCGTGCATACGCAGGTGGTCAAAATGACATAACACGCATGCACGGAAGCGGCGAATCGCGACCCGCGCACGTGCAGAAGCGGGTTGCGTTTACTTCAGGATGCGAACGGGGCTCCAGAACGGATCCTGTTCGTATCCAGAGGTACCACTGTATTGTGAAAATAAGAAGTATCTGTCCTCAGCAAATCTTGTCCTCACTCAGGGCACCTTATTACCAAGGTCTGCCCCTGCCCTCTTGTCAATATAGAATTTAAATTGTTTAAAGCTCTCACAGATGTAATCTTTGGAACACAAGTCCTTCTCGGTAGCTTTGCGAGGGATTCAAAGACGTCTTAACATATTAAGTGCTCCCACACACTATAGTTCCCAGGGTTCTCCAGGAAAGATTTAGCACACGGAAAAGGTTTTCAGAACTGGTTTATACGTTTAGTAGATTTATCACTGATACACACTATAAATTTAAAGCACATCCAATGCACATCAAAGACACATGACTTCCTCCTAAGACTCCTGTGAACCGCAGTTTGTTAAGGGTACAGTGGTACCTTGGGTTACATACACTTCAGGTTACAAACTCCGCTAACCCAGAAATAGTGCTTCAGGTTAAGAACTTTGCTTCAGGATGAAAACAGAAATCGTTCTCCGGCAGCGCGGCAGCAGCAGGAGGCCCCATTAGCTAAAGTGGTGCTTCAGGTTAAGAACAGTTTCAGGTTAAGAACGGACCTCCGGAACGAATTAAGTACTTAACCCAAGGTACCACTGTACTGAGATCTGTAGCTCTGAGAGGAGGAAACTAGTACCTATTATCATTATTCATTTCATTTCTAGACAGCTTAAATTGAACCGCATGTTGTTACTAAAACTGGACGTTGATATTTTTTCAAAGACCTATGTTTCTTTAAAAGGACCTGCATAAACGCAATCTGTGGTTCTCTTCCAAGAAGGCATTTGGTTCCCCCTTTCCAAAGCAAGGCCCTTTCACATGCAGTAGGCACCTGAAATCTTTGCGGTTGTAGAAGTCCCAGGCCGACGCATGGCACACCACCTCTCGGCCATCTGTTGGCTTCTCCAGCATAGAATCCTTCCAGAATTCAGGTGGCATCTCAATCATGCCAAGTGAGGTGAAGAATGCGTCCGCCTCCCGGAACATGCGCGTTGCGTTCCAATTCTAGGAAAGGACCCACCCACAGAATGAGATAGCATGCATTTTCTTGCATCCAGACATAGCCATGCTTAATGAAATCAGTTTTTGTTTAGTCGTTTAGTTGTGTCCAACTCTTCGTGACCCCCTGAACCAGAGAACGCCAGGCACTCCTGTCTTCCACTGCCTCCCGCAGTTTGGTCAAGCTCATGTTAGTAGCTTCGAGAACATTATCCAACCATCTCTTCCTCTGTCGTCTCCTTCTCCTTGTGCCCTCAATCTTTCCCAACATCAGGGTCTTCAGCTGTCGCTAATTCAAACCCCATTGATTTCAATGGATCTACTATTCTAAGCATGGTAAGTTGAGATTCAACCCGTAATAGATAACAATACAGGCGTTCTCTTGTTGGGAGTACTCATTATTCCCCTAATGTGTGCACTTATTCTGCAGCATCTCACTGCAAAATGGCAGCAATACCACACCACCCCCAGTGATGTTTAGGTATGTAACTGTTTTCACTTGCAACCCCTGCTGTCTATATGAAGGCTGCAGTCAAAGCAGCAAACATGTAAGAAGAAAAGCATATGTAATAACAACACGGATGACCTTACTTGCTGCCTCATAGTATTGGTGACATCAAGGTTGGGCTTATTTGGGTAAGGGATCATCATATCGTAAATGTTGTTCCATTGCTGGGCCCACATGTTACCTGTAGGGGGCAAAGCAGCACAGCTTAGCTTGAGACGAACAGTCCGTTTCAGCCTTTTCCTACCATAAGGAGTAATAGCAAGAAGAAGCAGCTTATGATGCAATATCACCGGGAAGCTATATTTGTCAATTTCCCACATTTGGGGCATGGAAGCAAAAAAACAACAACTGTGGTTTTCTTCCCAAGTCTTGTTAGATCCCATAGGGCCATTGAAGATATCACATTAATTATGTGGAAGCGAGCAATGTGCACTTTTTAAGGTACCGTATTTTTTGCTCTATAAGACTCACTTTTCCCCTCCTAAAAAGTAAGGGGAAATGCGTGTGCGTCTTATGGAGCGAATGCAGGCTGCGCAGCTATCCCAGAAGCCAGAACAGCAAGAGGGATTGCTGCTTTCACTGCGCAGCGATCCCTCTTGCTGTTCTGGCTTCTGAGATTCAGAATATTTTTTTTTCTTGTTTTCCTCCTCCAAAAACTAGGTGCGTCTTGTGGTCTGGTGCGTCTTATAGAGCAAAAAATATGGTATGTTATTAGTAGCTGAGGGTGGGTAGTCTGAACAGCTTCAGGACTATGGGGCAACCATGATAGTTTCCCTGGTTTGCAGATCATAGAATCATAGAATTGTAGAATTAGAAGAGACCCCAAGGATCATCTAGTCCAGGCTTCCTCAAACTCAGCCCTCCAGATGTTTTGAGACTACAATTCCCACCATCCTTGACCACTGGTCCTGCTAGCAAGGGATCATGGGAGTTGTAGGCCAAAAACATCTGGAGGGCTGAGTTTGAGGAAGCCTGAACTAGTCCAACACCCTGCAATGCAGGAATATGCAGCAGTCCCTTATGGGGATCAAACCTGCAACCTTGGCACTTTCAGCACCATGCTCTAAACAACTAAGAAACCCAGGCTGGCCAAAGATCCAGAAAGACTGGCAGCACTTACTCCAAGGCTTTTATGAGAGCAAGAGATTATGCTTCTTGTGAACATTATTCTCCCACCCTTTGGAAGATGCATTTTGGAAGCACTGCCTCAAACTCATAGGAGTGCCACAGAAATAATGTAGTTGGGTCAAGAGAGCAGTGAACTCAGAAAGGTGGAAAACTTCTGGTCTAGGCTCTGGCAACATCTGGGTTGGATTACTGCAACGCATTATAAATGGGGCTGCCTTTGAAGATGGTTCAGAAACTGCAACTGGTGTAGAATTTGCTGTCCAGATTGTTGACCAGGACAGGCGAAACTTACACCAATTCTTCCACAACTGCACTGGCTACAAATTAGTTTCCAGGCTCCATTCAAAGTGCAGGGGAGCTGTGTAAGACCCCAATACATCAAGGACCACATCTCCTCATACAAGTCCAACCCTTTGATCGTCATCTGAGGCCCTTCACTGTGTCCCCCTGTGTGCACAGGTCTGGAGGGTGGCAACGTGAGAATAGACCTTTTCAGTGATGGCTCTCCCCTTGTGGAATGTTCTCCCCATACGGAGGCTCTGCTGACTACTGACTGAGCTATGATCCCGTAATCTTTACCTGTTTTTAGGTGCCCTGCATTTCCCCCCCCCCTTTTACCTGGACTTTTAGCCCTTGATATGATGTTTTTTAAAGCATTTGTGGCTTCTTGTAGTGGAACAGGATCTTTAAGACCAGAGTTTTATTGCTATAGATGTTGGTTTTTAAGGTTTTTATTGGTTTTGTTTGTTGCAAATGGTTTTTTTCTATTTCAGTTGTGTTTGTACAGTCATACCTCGGGTTACAGACGCTTCAGGTTGCGTGTTTTCGGATTACGCACCACGCCAAACCCAGAAGTACCGGAACGGGTTACTTCCGGGTTTCGGCGCTCACACAGAAAAACTAAATCGCACTTTGCGCATGTGCAGAAGTGTTGAATCGCAACCCAGATGTGCGCAGACACGGCGCTGCGGGTTGCGAACGTGCCTCCCGCAGGGATCACGTTCACAACCTGAGCGTGCATTGTTAAGCGCTTTGGGTCACATTTGTGAGAAAAGCGACTAGATCATCATCATCATCTCTAGCACTGATGAGACTCAATAGAAATGGACCCTGTTCACTCTTAGGCATGGCAGCTTCAAGCAGACCAAGTGGTCAGCCTGTGTAGAGTGTGGCAGGACACTTCATGCATTCAGAAATCAGCCATCATGATTTTCTCTAGCATGACCTCCACTTCATCCCCTTTTTATTGCCATCTTACCCAGTAAGTGAGCTGGAATGGGGCCTTTCAGGTTGACGTACGTGGGGCCGTACCGCTCATACAGTTTCCTTCTGACAAAAGCATGCAGGTTTAGGTAAAGGGGCTCCAGCTGATGATAGAGCTGTTCCAGGTCATCCTCAAAAGTTGGTGAATCATACCAGGAACGCCAATAGTCACCGGTATCCTTGAAGCCTGGACGCCAACAAGAGCACAGAACCCAAAGGAAGTCACACGTGCATAATCTCAACACAAGGTTGGAGAATCATTCCCCCACCACATCACATACCCATGTTGTTCAATGTCTGTCTGTTCTAAAGGCACAGAGCACACAACCACAAAGTGAAATCCAATTCACATGATCATTTTTGGCACGGTTGTTGTTAAGTTGTGGGTGAACATATCAGGCGACACAGCGATTCTTCAAACAGCTCTTGTTTATTCACAGGCCAGAACAGAACTGAACTGAAGGGTTCAGCCAGCCTGCTTATATAGAGCTCCACTACAACGCAACAGTAACCACTTTCTGTAACTATCCAATCACTGAACGTCACTTTCAATCCCTTATTTGCATATGTGGACCTGAGTGAAAACTATCTACAGTATCCCGCTGCTGGCCCAGAGTGAGAACTTCAGTACATAACAGTTGTGTGGCGGGGTAAGTCAAAATTCATTGTTGCGGTGATGACCCTCTCCTAAACATGTTGACACATGCTCACCATTCCCTCAAATATTTTCAAAATGGGATGGAAATCAGTTGAGAATGTGCGTGCTGAGGTAACACACCATAAATCATCAGATCACAGTGGCTTCACTCTGGCATTGCAGACCCATTCTCCAAATGGGTCCTCTCTTAGGAAACATGGGGAATATGTTTCTAAAAGGAGGGCAGTAGGGAGAGCTACAATATTCAAGCCTTCTCTGAAGCTTTCAATCACCTTTTTCACCTAAAATGCCCCAGCAGCTTGCAGCTTTCTCCGTAAGACAGTCTTTCGATCCCATGAGTGGCCCATTTCCTATTTCCACCCCCCAATCCATATTTAAAGCATCTCACCATCCATTTTGTAGGCCTCGTTGCTTAGCAGAACAAATTCCTCATACTTGGGCCGCTGAGGATTGCCAGCCGCGTTGTGCCACCCTTCCCAGGCATAGAGCAGTTTCCTGTAATTGCGAGAGGTGGCCATGATGTCCGTTATCTCTGAGAAGTGAGTGTGGGAGAAGAGACCAGAAACAAAGAACAAAAACAAGAAACACAGAAAATGGTCATAGGTTGAAAAGAACCCATTTTGTGGGCGATGTGCCTCATCATAAGGGCAGTGCTATTTATTCAGTGTTATTGTTCAGGGACAAAGGAGTCCCCTCCCCTCAAGTTTGGGGCTTTTTTTGATTCGGTGGTAGATTGAGAAGCATCTCAACAGCACTAGTTTCTGTCTTTCAAATTGGGAAACACTAATTCTGGGTTTGCTGGCAGCTGAGCGCTTGTAACTTCTCTCAAAAGTGCCCTAGTTTTTGAAATACAGTGGTACCTCAGGTTACATATACTTCAGGTTACATACGCTTCAGGTTACAGACTCCGCTAACCCAGAAATATAACCTTGGGTTAAGAACTTTGCTTCAGGATGAGAACAGAAATCGTGCTCCGGCGGTGTGGCGGCAGCAGGAGGCCCCATTAGCTAAAGTGGTGCTTCAGGTTAAGAACAGTTTCAGGTTAAGAACAGACCTCCGGAACGAATTAAGTACTTAACCCAAGGTACCACTGAATGTAAATCTTTGGACACAGCTGCTACACATGATTTCTATTCTAGCCTTTATCAATGTACAATGATACATTTGGTGGCCAAATAAATGGCTGAAACACATTAAAGGAAGACATCACTTTTAAGGGCTCCAAATCAATCAGGCTCTTCAACTATTGTCAAGAGTTGTGGGGGCAAGATGGTTTCACACTTGAAAAACAAGCATACTGTTGAACAGGAGTTGAGAACTTGTGGGTCTTTGTGTGTTTTTAGACTGCAGCTCACACTATCCCTCACCATTGGCTATGTTAGCTTCCTAGAGTGGCTAGGAGTTGGAATACAACAACAATAACCAACAACAACCAACAACAACAACAGGATGGCCACATGTTCCACAAGTGCTGTAGAATACGAACCAAGACAATCTGTGGCATGATAAGCACCACGTAAATATTTGTAAACATCAAAGCAAGCATGTGACATTTTATGCCACTACAATGTCACAGTTATCTGTGACCATGGGACTTGTGGTATTTCTGACACAGCCCTCAGATCTCAAGAAATCACCTCCCCCTTGAGGTGCTCCCATGTTGAAAGCAGTCACGTAGATTGGGGTGTGGGAGGGTCACGCTAATGAGAACAGGAAGATACACACCTGGTTCTAGAGCCCAGCAGCTGGAATTCTGATTTGGCAGACATACTTTGGAAGTGGAGTAGATATTGTCCATCTCACTCAGAATAGTGTTATACTTAGAAAGGAAAGAGAAATAGTCCAGGTTAGTGTGATAGTCCCATACCTGCTAGTTCTACGAAGTCACTCCTTTTCAGCCCAGCCAGTGTCACCTGTTCCACACCTCAGGTCTGCTTCGTACCCTATGATCTATCACAGTTTCAACAGAGAATGGCTGCCAAGTGGCAACAGCAAGGACACCCAGGGAGGCTGCCTCAAACACAAGCTTCCTGAGTAGTGTTCAAAATTATTTATTTTATGATGAACTTGAAACTTAGGTGTTGTAGCCAGCCAAGTCAGGAACGGGACCAAAAACACCCTCGTTTCCCCTGTAATCTTGCATTATTGAAAGTACAAAACTATTGGGCGAGTCCCTTTTGCTTCAGCATAAAAGTCTGCTGTTCTCACATGACTTTGATGTGGCGATGCTGCCTGCACCATCAAGACCCTGATCAGGCCACGCTACACGCCATGGAGTGGAAGTCAGGACTCTGGTGTTCTCACCACCATAACCTGGCCAAGGCATGCATGGTCAAAGGAACAAGAGGAGGCAGGCCTGAAATTCAAAGTGGGCTGGGAGAAAATGGGAAATGCAAAGTGGGTGGCAGGGGACAGTAGAGGTGTACAGAATCAACCCTTCACAGCTTAAAAAGCGATGGGAGGGGAGGGTGCTGAGCAAGGACAGAAATGGCGGAATTTGGAAAGGAGGAGGCCAGCATTGCATTGGCCTTTAGGGCAGAGGTGGATTTTGGGCAGTGCGACCAGTTCCACCAAACTGGGCGCTGCAACTATGACATAGTGAATTGAGCAGAATGGAAGACAAGATGCATAGGGGGTGCTCAATTTTGGAGTCTCTGAAATCTGAAAGGCCAAAGTCCGCCTCTGTTTAGGGTAAGGTATATAAGAGAAGAGGTATATATATAAGAGGTATATAAGGGACGCGGGTGGCGCTGTGGTATAAACCAAAGAGCCTAGGGCTTGCCAATCGGAAGGTCGGCGGTTCGAATCCCCGTGATGGGGTGAGCTCCCGTTGTTCAGTCCCTGCTCCTGCCAACCTAGCAGTTTGAAAGCACGTCTAAGTGCAAGTAGATAAATAGGTACCGCTCCAGCGGGAAGGTAAACGACATTTCCGTGTGCTGCTCTAGTTCACCAAAAGTGGCTTAGTCATACTGGCCACATGACCCGGAAGCTGTCTGCGGACAAACGACAGCTCCCTCGGCCTATAGAGCGAGATGAGCACGCAACCCCAAAGTCGGCCGCAACTGGACCTAATGGTCAGGGGTACCTTTGCTTTTATATAAGAGAAGAAAGGAGCTCTGAGAAAAAAATATGGCATGGTGGTGGGGGAAGGGAGTCGTGTTAGGATGAAGGCTGATTGCTGGAAGAAGAGATTGTGAAGCATGCCTGCATTCAGGGCACATGAGAACATGAAAGGGAGGAAAAGGAGTTAGCAAGTGCTTTGATGTTAGATAACCATCTCCAGTAGGTATAATACTCCGGGGCAGGGGGTGGGGAGAAAGGTAATAAGTTTCAGGGAGTAAGACTGGGCACCAAGGAAAATAATAATAATAATAATAATAATAATAATAATAATAATAATAATAATAATAATAATTTATTATTTGTACCCCGCCCATCTGGGTGGGCTTCCCCAGCCACTCTGGGTGGCTTTCAACAAAACACTAAAATACAATGACCTTTTAAACATTATAAGCTTCCCTAAACAGGGCTGCCTTCAGATGTCTTCTAAAAGTCTGGTAGTTGTTTTTCTCTTTGGTGGGAGGGCGTTCCACAGGGCAGGTGCCACTACTGAGAAGGCCCTCTGCCTGGTTCCCTGTAACTTGGCTTCTCGCAGCGAGGGAACCGCCAGAAGGTCCTCGGCACTGGACCTCAGTTTCAGGGCAGAACGATGGGGGTGGAGACGCTGCTTCAGGTATACTGGGCCGAGGCCGTTTAGGGCGTTAAAGGTCAGCACCAACACTTTGAATTGTGCTCAGAAAAGAGGTCAATTAGAGCTGTAGGGTTCATAAGGTGCATTGCAGCCAATCCTCTGGGACATGTGGGCCTTCTTGTTGGCTGTGTCTTTCATTAATAGGTAGTGAAGGGCCAACTCGCCAGGATCTGGGGCTGTGGGCTCCCATGCTGCCACATTCTTTGTGCCTTTTCAATGCAGAATCCCAGGTGGCCAGAATGGGTATTTGGTACCACTGGCTGATGGTGTGCTAACAAAGCTGAGCTAGCCCCTGGAGAAGCTCGGCAGCAAAGCTTTGCATGCAGAAGGTTGCAGGTTCAATCCCTGAGATCCCCAGCTAGGGCTGGGAAGGAACCCTCCTTGAACCCCTGGAAGGCTGCTGCTCCAAGTCAGCACCAACAATGTGTAGCTCAGTGGTCCAACTCACTAAAGGCATCTTCCAATGCTCCTCTAACACAGAGTTAAAGTTAGTAAAAGACTATTTATATAAAAGACACCAAACAAAAGCCATTTGGGTAGAATCCCTAGCTTGCAGATGTACTCTGCTATGCAGCTGTTTGTTGTACTTTTAATCTTTCCTTATATCAACTCAAAAATAAACAAAGTTCAGATTGGTTTTCCATTCACAAAACAAGCTTTGGATGGGTTGGGATATGTTTACCCTGAAAGTACAAGGAACAACTTTATGACAGTTTCTTTGGGGGGGGGGAAAGGCAAAATGAAATATTTGTCATCATTGCAACTAGGGTCTCAGCTACAGTTCCCATGGTTTTTTTAGTTTTGTTTGGTGTGGTTTTTTTAAAAAAATCAATTCCACAAACTGGCTTCTTGCCCTGGGAACCAGACTGGAAGGAGTAAATTAAGCTCACGTATTCTTCCTTATCAAGCAGGAGAATGAGTAGGGGTTGGGGGGGGGCGTAATTTGTTCTTTCTTGGCTACAACTAAGCATCTTAGCTGTACCATTACCCATATAGGAACAGCAGGAAGATAATATTCAAATCCGGCCCTTTTTGAGTAAATGGCAGAGCTTTATCTTGTTTGAAAATAAAAACAACATCAATAATAACAGCCCCCGTGAAGTATGCTAGTCGTATCTGGAATAGCTGACAATTCGTTTCCATCCCTCCCCCCCCAAAATAAAACCCGTATAATGAAAGTTTTTCTAGGTAACGATATAAAAAAAGAGGAATAATAATATGCTTTCCTTTAACGTATGATAGAATGTGCTATCTTCACATACTTGTTTGCTCCCTTATTTAAGCTTGCATTGCTTTGTAGTTATTATGCATACAGACATGTGGGAGAGGGGGGAGCAAGGCCGATATCTGATGCCCCCCAGCCCTTGTTCTGCCTTCCCAAAGCTAGAGAAGTGGGAACCTGGGCTTTGGGAAGGAGGCACGAAGCTCTGCAGGGCCCTAGAGCCCTCCCACCTCCTTCCCAAAGCTTGGAAAGCACTAACTAGGCTTTGGGATGGAGATGGGAGGACTCTAGGACCTGTCAAAGCCTCACGGCTTGGGAAGGCAGCGCAAGGGCTTGAAGGAGCCATCAAATGTTGCCCGGGGCCACCAAGAAAAGGCCTTGTGGGCGGAATGTGGCGCTCAGACTGTGTGTAGGATCACCTTGGTAATACAACATGTTTCTTAGGAATGTAGACTGATGGATTTATGGGAAAGTAGGGACGCGGGTGGCACTGTGGTCTAAACCACTGAGCCTAGGGCTTGCCAATCAGAAGGTCGGCAGTTTGTATCCCCGTGACGGGGTGAGCTCCCATTGCTTGGTCCCAGCTCCTGCCAACCTAGCAGTTTGAAAGCACAAGTAGATAAATAAGTACCACTGTGGCAGGAAGGTAAACGGCGTTTCCGTGCGCTGCTCTGGTTTCAACAGAAGCAGCTTAGTCATGCTGGCCACATGACGCGGAAAAACTGTCTGTGGACAAATGTCGGCTCCCTTGGCCAGTAAAGCGAGATGAGTGCCACAACCCCAGAGTCGTTCGCGACTGGACTTAACTGTCAGGGGTCCTTTACCTTTACCTTTTTAGGCATCTATAACATGTTGGCATGCGAAGGATAATGCCCCCTTTTTCCTTCTCTCTTTTCTTTCCTGTGTTATAAATTACATTTTTCAAACTTTTAAACTTTTATTTAGAAGTTGGGAATTTTGCAACGAACCAAACAGTAAATAATAACGCTTTTTTAAAAAAAGCTTTCTTTTTTCCTTTAATAAAAATGACTTATTTTTTTAAGGAAAAGAAATCCAGTCCGTTTTATGTTCCCATATTCTGCTGGTACATACCGATAAATTTACGGCAACAGCATCCCATTTGGATCGGGACCTTGGGGCTGAGGAAATGATGCATAAATGCCGCAGCTATTTTCCCACTGAAAATCACTCCTCAAAGCTGCTGTTTGCACATTGGGGGGATCTGTTAACCACTGCTATGCTGCCACAACTGCTAAAATTTAGAAACAAGCGACCACCTAGTTTGACCTTGGATTAAAACAACAGGGATTCCCAGACAGGGATGATGGTCAGATCATTCTATCCCCAGAACTCAAAAAAAGGACTGAGGGACTCTCTTTCCAGTTTGAAGCAACATCACTGTGAAATTGCTTTACATGCTCCACTAGACTAGTTGGAAAGAATTAGCTGCAGAACACTAAGAAGAGGCAAAGAGGATGGATTACTAAGAGGAGAGGATAAGAACTCCTTTGAGCTGTCTCTCTCTCGCTCTCTGGCTTGGCAGAATTTGCTGCTAAATGCTTCACTTATCTCCATGGCGTATTTGGGAAACTTAGCAGGAATTTAGCCTCCATGGCCAGTCTCTCTGACACAAGACACTAGCCCTCAAGGGGCAGCCCTGCAGTAGCTTACATACATTCTTTGGTCTCTCCCTCCAATCTTACTATGACTTTTGGATGATGCATATGAACTAAGATGAAGAATAACACAAATGGCTCCTTTGGCAGAGACTTCCAACACCAGGCTGCAAATGCTATATCCCCTGACTTGGGAGTAAGCCCTGTTAAGCCTAATGGGACTTCTTGAGTAGACCTATATAAAATTGCAATGTTAATGTAGTTTGTGGAGTCCCAAAAGGCTGGAGCTGGAACAAACTTTACCCCAGCAGATAATCAGCTTTCTCAGAGATGTTACTGGGAATTTATTTATGCATTTGTATTTTATTAATTTTAACAATTTATGTACTGCTTAAGGGACGTGGGTGGCGCTGTGGGTTAAACCACAGAGCCTAGGACTTGCCAATCAGAAGGTCAGCGGTTCGAATCCCCGCGACGGGGTGAGCTCCCTTTGCTCGGTCCCAGCTCCTGCCAACCTAGCAGTTCGAAAGCACGTCAAAGTGCAAGTAGATAAAGAGGTACCACTCCGGTGGGAAGGTAAACGGCGTTTCCATGCGCTGCTCTGGTTCGCCAGAAGCGGCTTAGTCATGTGGCCACATGACCCGGAAGCTGTACGCCGGCTCCCTCGGCCAATAACGCGAGATGAGCGCCGCAACCCCAGAGTTGGCCACGACTGGACCTAATGATCAGGGGCCCCTTTACCTGACATATACTGCTTAGTATGTAAGCCTGAATCAGCCATAGCCACCGCGCAGCCGTAGACTCCCTTTGTCTGGAGTTGTGTCCTTACCCGTTGCCGTTTATCCATGGGTAGGTTGGAGGGTCCCAGGGTCTGGATGGATCTGATGATTTCCTTCAGCTGAGGATCAGTGAAGTTCTGCCAGATGTTGCCGAAGCTCTCCTTTGCTTTCTTCCCCCAAACCTCTGTGAATTCTTGCTCCTTCAAAGAGGCTGTTACCTGCAAAGGGGTGGTGGTGGAATACATAGATACAGGTAAGCACACAGTTTCTGGGTACCTTCAATGGTCCATCTTGGTTGGTCCCAGACAGACTGGCAGCCACCAAAACCTTGGCACTAGTGCTGTGCTGAAATCTGCCCTGCAGTTTCTGAAAGGTCTTGCAAAGCAGCCATTTCCTTTTTGGGGGTTGTTTTGGTCTCATCCTCAATACATTTTAGAATTTCTTCAGACTTCCGATAGAAGCAGGGTTTTGAGCATACTTTATTATTATTGCAAGGAGGTCAAGCGTGGCAGGTGCATTTTTCCTCTGCTGCTTCCCTGGCTGCCCACATGTTCTCATCTGAAAATGCCACACAGGAAGGAGCGACCTCATGAAGTATGTGCACCTGGGAGGGCTGCAGGGTGCAGACCACTGGCGAGCACCCCTCTGCCACCCCAAAAGTAAAGTAAGTGCAACAAAAACCCTGCACCTGGCTCATGAGAATTTCACTAAAATTTTCTCCCCCTTCTGATAAACTTTAATTGCAATTTATTGTCTCATTAAATGTGTGTGTGTGTGTGTGTGTGTGTGTGTGTGTGTGTGTGTTCAGCACACCACTGCCTGCCATAGCTGCATTTTTCAGCCCTTAAAAGTCAGGAAAGGAGATTGTGGTAGCTCCATTGTGCTCTTTCCTCAGGATAGCAAAAGCACAGTGACAGAATCATAGAACTGTAGAGCTGGAAGGGACCCTGGGGATCATCTAGTCCAACCCCCTGCAATGCAGGAATATGCAGCTGTCCCATGCAGGGATTCGAACCTGCAACCTTGGCATTATCAGCACCACAGTGTAACCAACTGAGCTAAATGATTAGTTTTGGCTGGCTTTGAAGCACTGGCAGTGGTGTTGGGGAATTTCATCCTCTCCATGATTACTGCAGTTTCAGGTTTAAACCAACAGCACACTTTTTAGACATGGATCTTCCACAGTATTTATTTATTATCAATATTACCTTTTCAAATTTTGCAAGAAGGCCCTTCCATCCAACAATTACCAATAATTTACAATGTAATAAGTAAAAGCTTTCTCACATTTAACAGAGACTGCACCCTTCTGTCAGTATCTTTACTGAAATTTTGAAATATAACAGCAAAACGGTTGTTATTTCTATTTTTTATAATAAGGGGTGAATCTGTTATCACCGAAATCCTTCCTTCTTTTCTCCTGTAATACTTTTAAATAGCCAGAAAGAGAGCAGTAGCAGCATAATCTGCCAGATACAGTTCTCATCACAGATCAAGGAGTTAGGAAGATCAGAAGTGCCCCCACTTCCCCAGGGACTGCCCAGAATAACCCAAAACCTACAGATGGAGGAAACCCTTATCATAATGAAACTGGAAAGAAGCAGATCAGATCAAAACAGGTGGCGTGGGTGAATTGTACAGATGCAAACACATTTTAAAAAATTATTGTACACTCGGTTCTAAATGCACATTTCACTGAAGATATGTATGAGCCAAGGTAGAAATATGGACAGCTACCCACTCCCCACCCCCTAAAATGAATAAATGAGGGCTCTATTTATAGTAGTGGTACCTCAGGTTACAGACGCTTCAGGTTACAGACTCCGCTAACCGAGAAATAGTACCTCGGGTTAAGAACTTTACCTCAGGATGAGAACAGAAATCGCGTGGCGGCAGCGGAAGGCCCCATTAGCTAAAGTGGTGCTTCAGGTTAAGAACCGTTTCAGGTTAAGAACGGACCTCCGGAACAAATTAAGTACGTAACCAAAGGTACCACTGGATAGGGGAACTCTTTAGGTGTTTTGGAGCAGGAGGGTCTAGGACAGAGCCCTGGATCAAAGTGATAATCCAAACGGCTTAGTACCATCGTAGCTTCCTAGTGATTCCGCACCAGTGATTTAGTCTGCAACCACTTGCTTGTTATGTGGAATCCAGGCAATGTTACGGCCAACCTGCTGCATTTAAATTGCTGCTGTTGTCCTCCCATCATTTTCAGGCCTATGGTGATGATTCCTACCTGCCTCTCCCCTCCTCCTCCCGCCAATGCAACTGCGGCACCAGCTTGTATTGGAGTTTTTATATACCGTATTTTTTGCTCCATAAGACTCACTTTTTCCCTCCTAAAAAGTAAGGGGAAATGTGTGTGCGTCTTATGGAGCGAATGCAGGCTGCGCAGCTGTCCCAGAAGCCAGAACAGCAAGAGGGATTGCTGCTTTCGCTGCGCAGTGATCCCTCTTGCTGTTCTGGCTTCTGAGATTCAGAATATTTTTTTTCTTGTTTTCCTCCTCCAAAAACTAGGTGCGTCTTGTGGTCTGGTGTGTCTTGTAGAGTGAAAAATACGGCATATTTTTTAGGGCTTCTGTGTCTCAATCAGAAACTTTCACTTTGTAGCTTCTGTCTCTAATTGCTTCCTGTTCAGCACACCCATTGCATTAGTGCCGTTGATCATTAACTGGTTAGTTCTTGTTCCCTGCAGGAGAGTGGCTTGATTTACTGAGGTTTTCCTTTTCCTTTATTAAAGTGTGAAATGACAGTATTTCGCCATAAAATAAAAAAAGGAAAAAACAATGAGAGGGAAAGACTGTTTGAAGCTCTCCACCCACACCACAAGGAATGAGAGCTTACTAATTAAGGGGCATCCACTAAAATGTGGATGAATTTTCATGAGATTTTGTTTGTTTGAATGGCAAACTAATGTGGAAATGTGAACTTAAGGCTGGAACAATGAAAAATAGAGAGAACCCAGAACTGACAATTTCACCCATCCCTACTTCTGAGTAAACAGGATAAAAGGGTCACCCTTTTAAATTCCACTTCTAGCTAATGACAGAAAAGGAATCAAATCAGCTGTAACCTCTGTGTCTGGATACCTGAAGGATATGAAAGAATAGGTCCTCAAAACAAGAAGTCCACAAGTGTAAGAGTTCCCAACCTCATACAAAAACTGCATGCTAGAGTAAACTGAAGTCCAGGAAAAATATAGCTACCAAATCAGAAGGTGGTGGATGGATCCTAAGTTTGTTACCAGGAAATGTGCTTCCTTGCAGATTAGGAGGCAATTTCCAAAAATAACATGCCACTTCGTAGGGAAAACAAACTCCCAATGTAGCAGGTAATTGAGAGTTACGAAACAACAAACAGAAAGTCTGAACAGAAATATGGGCAAACTGTGCCAAAAATAAATCGAAAGGAAATCCTGTGTACCAAGCCTATTTGCATGCAGAAATCCATCAGTTACAGTACATCATTTTTTGCTTAAGATAAGAGTGTCCCCTCCTCCACCACAGCTTTGAAAGACTAGGGTGACAGAACTGAAGGATTCCAAGAAAATAGGGATTTGTGGCAGAGCTGCAGTCTGCAACCACACTAATTACTGAGCCTATGACCACATTTCCATCTATTTATTTGTTCCATCGCATTTCTAACCTGCCCTTTTGCCATAAGGTCCCAGGGTGTGTTACACAAAATAAAAATAACACAATCTTAAAATCTACTTTGGCCACCTCATGAGAAGAGAAGACTCCTTGGAAAAGACCCTGATGTTGCGAAAGATGGAGGGCACAAGGAGAAGGGGACGACAGAGGACGAGATGGTTGGACAGTGTTGTCGAAGCTACCAGCATGAGTTTGACCAAACTGCGGGAGGCAGTGGAAGACAGGAGTGCCTGGCGTGCTCTGGTCCAGGGGGTCACGAAGAGTCGGACACGACTAAACGACTAAACCACAACAACAAAATCAGCTGGGGCGGGGGGTTGGAATTAACAGCCATATTTCAGCAGCTTGCTTCATAAACCTAAACAATCCTGTTATCAACTTGCCCAGCCAGACCTCCACCCCTGAAAATTTTTTATTCCCAGCCAAAGCCAGCCAACAGTCCATAGAGCACACATTATCTGGGCCATGTAGCTGTACCTTAAAAATATATTTATTTTTTGGGTGCTAGGACACAAATGGTCCAAGATAATCTGGATTAGGACCCTAGCGTGGAGGGTAGAGGGCTTTAGCCCTTTGCTCCTGGTTGCGGCCTTTATCAAGATTGTGCCTGCAACTGTATACCCCCTCAATAGTCCCAAGTCCTCTCATGTTGTCCTTGTATCGCAAAAACCGCACAATAAAATGTCAATAATATCTACAACATATGGTTCATCATCAGTGGCCAGGACAGAAGTTTTTGGTTCATGAATTGGTTTAAACAAAAAACAAAACAAAGGGGAAGCAGGATAGAACAGAGTTAACAGATAACATTCAACATTGCTTAGCTGAATGAGTATGAGTAATAGTCATTTTTCCTATTATGTTACCAATGAAGCAATATAAAGTGTTGTTCTACTAATGAACACAGGAAGTGGACACAGATAAATTAATCTTCGCTTTGAACCCACTTCCTGTGTTCATTAGTAGAACAACACCATATATATGTTTGAATATAAATGTAGATCAACCATGCTGAGCAAAACACTGATGCGTGGATTGTTCATTTCCTGAAGTACTGGCATATGTTGTGAAATTAACCCACACATAGATCTTTCTTGATCTATCTATGTGTCAACCATAGCTTATTTGTTATTCTCTCAAGGACGGCGGTTTCCCAGATTAGCCTATCCTTGTGCCAGAAAGGACTTCCCCGTTTCTGGTTGTGTTGTATCTCACCTCTTATAATAAATGGCTTATTAATTCTTTATTAATCCAGACTGTTGTCTTGAAATATATTTGATAAAGCGAATCTCAGCTGCCTTTATTATCTGTAGAGTTACTTTGCCAGCAACCAGCAGATGGGCTAGAAATATAGACTTCACAATGGCGATGCCTAATCTTATACCTCATTAGCCTTTATTTACAGCTTCTCCACCAATCTCTGACAGGGCCACCTTGTCTTATTTTAATCCCCAATGGGAGCACTGGTACAGCATGATGCCATCAGCTCGCTCTGTAGTTAGTATAAAACTGGCTGCACTGCCTCAAAACAGTCTAAATCCCCAATCAATGTAAACTGTCTTCAGTGCCTGAGAGCAAAATAAATAAAACATGATCACAGTCACAAACTGTAGCCACTTAAAGTGAGGAGAGAAATCTGGATTCATAAATAGGTGATCTAGAGTTGACTGGCAGGGCTGGAAAGGTCTTGGGGGGCAGCACCAGATCTGACCAGCTCATCCACCCCACAGATTTGCTTACTTGGCAATCCACGCCACAATTCAGCATAAGCAGAGAGCATGAACCCAACAGAAAGCGGATTGCAGACCAAATAGCTTCAGATGGCTCCATAAAATGAGTCAAGCCACGTCTTGCAATTGGAAGTCAAGACTAGAGCTCATCTACACTTCCACTTGACCCACGCCTAGAAAGCGTGGGTCCAAGCGGTTTGCGTTTGACTCATGCTTTCTAGGCCCAGGTCCAAGTGGTTTCCCCCTTGCTCTGCTCCTTTCCTAGGGAAAACCCGCTCTTTTGCTCTGAATTGGTATTAATAATTGTATTATAAATTGGTATTGTTATAATTTGGGACGTGGGTGGCGCTGTGGGTTAAACCACAGAGCCTAGGGCTTGCCAATCAGAAGGTCGGCGGTTCGAATCCCCGCAATGGGGTGAGCTCCCGTTGCTCGGTCCCTGCTCCTGCCAACCTAGCAGTTCGAAAGCACGTCAAAGTGTAAGTAGATAAATAGGTACCACTCCTGCGGGAAGGTAAACGGCGTTTCCGTGCGCTGCTCTGGTTCGCCAGAAGCGGCTTAGTCATGCTGGCCACATGACCCGGAAGCTGTACGCCGGCTCCCTCGGCCAGTAAAGCGAGATGAGCGCCGCAACCCCAGAGTCGGCCACGACTAGACCTAATGGTCAGGGGTCCCTTTCATTCATTCCTTTAATTGTTATAATTAGGCTATTATTGGACTGTACAGTCGTACCTTGGAAGCCGAATGCCTTGGCCTTGGTTCTCGAACAAATCGGCTCCTGAACGATCGAAACCTGGAAGTGAGTGTTCCGGTTTTCGAACGATTTTCAGAAGCCGAACATCCAGCACGGCTTCCAATTTGCTGCAGGACGCTCCTGCAGCCAATCAGAAGCTGCACTTTGGTTTTTGAACGGTTCCAGGAGTCGAACCGTTCGAAATGCATTCTGTTCGAAAACCAAGATACCACCGTAATTAAAAACTAATAAAACTTATTATAAAAAATAGGAAAAGATGGAACAAATATGAAACAAATATCATCATTTATAAACATCAAAAGTCATCAGGAAATTTTTGAACTTGAAGTTATTGCTCTAACAGACAACGTGCTTTCTTTAAAAAGAAATTTTATCATTGAGTTTAACATCTGCATTAAGGGTGACCAAAGACTTTGTGGAACTAGAGCAATTCTCTTATTGTGTGTGAAGATAACATTTAGAAAGATATCTATTGGAAGAGTTTCAGAATTTAAAAAAGAGTTAATTATAGCATTCTGGACTTGGACCACAGTTAAAGTGCAACTTCTGCATAAATAAGAGTTGATGAAGGACTAGGGGAGGAAACTGTGTTTAAAAAAAATTCTGCAGAGATTCCAAATTCATAATTTTCAAATCATCCCAGCCCAATTTCCTGCCCCAAACAAAACCTGAACCGTTAATTTTACTTCCATCTATATTTTTTCCGTTAAGTTCCCTTAAAGGCTGGAAGTGATATACTGAAATTTTCATTACTTCCCCAAATTTGCATAACAGTTATAAATTGGTTATACAAGATGACTCTACTAAAAATCACATCAATTTTAGTGCAAACATACCCCCCCAAAAAAATTGCCATCGTGTGTAACTTGCTAAGTTTAAAGTAAGGTAATCTATATTTCAAGGTGTGTGCGTTAACTGCATCCTGTATTTTGTTATTACAGAATAAAATGAACAAAACTGTTATTCTGTTGCCTGCCTTCTCTGACCCTTATTATATCAGTTCGTTTAACCATATGAGCTATGATTAACCTGAGGGTACCAGATTTTTTTCAATGAATCTGGGGACACTTTTCAACTTCAATAGATTTTGTATGGGGACTGATATGTAAATCCGGGAAACGGGGACGTCTGGTAACCTTAGATTAACCATCACAATGTGAATTCCCCACCCCCTTTTTTTAACCAACCAGCATTTATTGTTGTTGTTTTTTGCTGTACTTTCATGAAGGTGTGGCTTATAAATATTTAAATAAATCAGCGTTCCATATCTTTGTCTCTCCAAGAGTCTCGTGATAGCGAGGAATCTGGCTTTTTCCACTCTTGACATATAACTATCCGGGGTTCTGCAAATAGACAGTTATCTATACTGTATTAGTGTTACCTAACTTGCACCATAAGTGATTTCTATCAGCTAAATCACATGCCATAGTTCACAAAAGCCACATAAAGATGTTTATTAGGGCCCTTAGTACTTTGCTGAGCAAGTGGTGGAAGGTCACACAATGGTCAGAAGTATTTTGGCCCTATCTGACTGCAGCTTGTTTAGTGTATAAAACAGGTGTCCTGCCAGACAGAGGGGGGGGGAAGAGGATGCTATTTACGGTAACCTCTTCCGTCACAATACACCTATTGTTTTTTTTTTTTTAATTTAAAAAGCCTTTATTTAAGTCCAGCAGCTAAAAAACATACATACATTTCAGACATATGTACATATCAGTCAAATCATCAAGAACATATGTACATATCAATCAGATCATCAAAAAAAGAGAACAAAACTCAAAAAAAGAAAAAGAAAAAAAAAGAAAAGAAAAAATAGAAATTCCATTCAGTCCTAACACTAAAACATTATACAAATCTATAATGTTATCTAGCTTCCCTCCACCGCGGCGTAAGCTGTAACTCAAAGTTATCTTCTGCAGTGTCTTTTACCAATGGTTATTTTACCTCGCAGTTTTTATATTACACCTGCTGTGATTTTAATATTTCCTAGGTTCGTCTCCATGTATGAGAGAAATTTATTCCAGTCATTAATAAATTTAGTGTTCTTCTGCTGCCTGATCTTCTGTGTCATCATTGCTAGGTCAATATATTCAATTAATTTGGTTTGCCATTCTCTAATTGTTGGGATATTAGATGATTTCCAATTTTGGGCTAACAGTATCCTGGCGGCTACTGTTGCGTACAGAAATAGAGTTTGGTCCTCTTTCCTAATTTCGTCCCCCACCATTCCTAAGAGGAAAGCCTCGGGCTTTTTGGGGAAGGTGTACCTTAAGATCTTTTTTAGTTCATCATAGATAAGACCCCAGAAGCTCCTCACTTCCTCACATGTCCACCACATATGGTGGAAATCTCCTTCTTTCTTCTTGCATTTCCAGCAGATCTTATCTCCGGTTTTGTACATTTTTGCTAGTTTTATTGGAGTGATGTACCAGCGGTACATCATCTTTTCCATGTTCTCTCGGAGTCCGATACAAGCTGAAAATTTCATATCCTTGTTCCAGAGTTTTATCCATCTATCGTGGTCTAGAGTGTATCCCAAGTCTATGGCCCATTTAATCATGACCTCTTTGACCTCCTCATCCATGGTATCCCAGTCTAGTAGTATATTATACATTTTGGATAAGAGTTTGGTCTTCCCTTCTATTATTTCTAGCTGGTATCTAGACTTCTTCTCACTCATTCCAACTTTTTTGTGTTCGTTCCATAAAGCATTAATTTGGTGGAATTGGAGCCACCCCGTTAGCTTGTCTTTTAGTTCTTCATAAGGCCTGATTTTCCAACCTTTATCTAATCTTGACAAAAGGTCTGTATATGTCCACCTCTTGCCTTCCATATTTAGTTTTTTAATGGCTAAGATATCGATGGGCGACAGCCACCATGGGGTGTCCTTTTCTATCAAGTTCTTGCTTCTGTTCCACACTTCTAGTAATGCCCCTCTAAAAATGTGGTTAGAAAATGCCTTATGTACTCTCCCCTTATCTTGCCATAAGTATGCATGCCATCCAAATCTGGCATTAAAGCCCTCCAAATCTAATAAGTCGGTGTTATCCAATACTATCCATTCTTTAATCCAGCAGAGGCACGAAGCCTCGTAGTACAATTGCAGATTCGGGACCGCGAACCCTCCTCTTTCCCTTCTATCAGTAAGTAATTTGAATTTAATTCTAGCTCTTTTGCCCTGCCAGATAAATCTGGACAGGGTCCTCTGCCAATCTTTGAACATGGTTGTGCCTCTTATTACTGGGATGTTTTGAAATAAGAATAGCATTTTTGGAAGGATAGTCATTTTGATGGCAGCCATTCTCCCCTCCCAAGAAAGTTGTAGTCTACTCCAGCTATCCAGGTCTTTCTTGCACTCTATCCAAGTTCTGTTATAGTTGTCTTGCACCAAGTTTATATTTTTTGAGGAGATCCAGATACCTAAATATTTAACCTTTTTCACTATCTTTATCCCGGTGTCCTGCTCGATTTTAGTCTTTGATTCCCCATCTATGTTCTTTGTCATCATTTTGGTTTTAACTCTATTTAGTTTGAACCCGGATAACCTTCCAAATTCCTCCATTAACTCTATCAGTGTACTCATTCCTTTGTCGGGATCCTCTAATGAAATTACTAAGTCGTCGGCATACGCCTTTAATTTATATTCTTTTGTTCCAATTTTGATCCCCCTTATTTCTGATGTTACTCTAATTTTATTCAGTATAACTTCCAATACCATAATAAATAACAGGGGTGACAAAGGACACCCCTGTCTTGTACCTTTTGAGATCGTAAATAGGTTTGTCAAATTGCTGTTGATAATTAGTTTCGCCCTCTGGTGCGAATAAATTGCTCTTATACCCTCTAGGAACGGCCCTTCGATTCCCATCTTTTCTATACATTTTAAGAGAAAATGCCACGAGACATTATCGAAGGCCTTTTCAGCGTCAACGAAAACCAAAGCTGCGGGGATGTCATTCCTCAATTCCAAGTATTCGATTACATTTACTATATGCCTTATATTATCTTTTATCTGCCTACCGGGCAGAAATCCAGCTTGGTCTTTGTGAATGGCTTTACTCAGGTAGTTCTTTAGTCTGTTCGCCATTATTCCTGCAAAGATCTTATAATCGTTATTGAGCAATGATATTGGTCTGTAGTTTTTTATATCAAGCCTGTCTGAGTCTGCTTTGGGGATTACTGTGATATGTGCCTCTCTCCACGAGTCAGGGATTCCCCCTCCTTGCAAGATGTTATTAATTACGTTACATAGCACTGGGGCCAAGTGTTCCTCTAGGGTTTTATAGTATTTTTGAGAGAGGCCATCTGGGCCGGGAGCCTTCCCCGGTTTCATTTTCTTAATTGCAGTCCTAACCTCTTCCACTGTTATCGGGTTATTTAGGTATAACTTTTCTTCCTCTGTCAATTGTTCTATTCCACTTCTTTCCAGATACCTCCCTATCTCGTTTATATCTTCATCATCCTTTTTTTTATACAAGGCCTCATAGAACTGGAGGAACTTCCCGCTTATCTCTTTGGGGTCTTCTATTATTTGGTCTTCTGATTTAATTTTATTAATTACACTTTGTTTTTTCCTTTTCCTCAATTGCCAGGCCAATAACTTACCCGTTTTATTTGCCGACTCAAAATATTTTTGTTTCATCGCTTTTATTTCCCATTCTATCTCTTGATTTATCAATGACGAGAGTTGGGTTTGTAATAGTTTGCAGGTTTGTTTAATTTTTTCATCCCCGGGGTTTGTTGTTAATTTCCCCTCAGCATCTTTTAATTGTTTGGCAATTTCTTCCTTCTTAGCTTCTCTTAGTTTCTTTCTATATTTATTCTGTTGAATCAAGAAACCTCTGAGTACTGCCTTACTTGCATCCCAGACAACATCGATTTTAGTTTCTTTGTTCAAGTTTAGGTCCGCATATACGCAGCTCGGCCGAGACGA
The DNA here is from genome assembly GCA_034642415.1 of Podarcis siculus. Taxonomy (NCBI): domain Eukaryota; kingdom Metazoa; phylum Chordata; class Lepidosauria; order Squamata; family Lacertidae; genus Podarcis; species Podarcis siculus. Next base: position 744,593 of record JAXCMG010000079.1, on the reverse strand, counting down.
GTTACTCCCATTTCGCGGCTTTCTGCGATTCCAGAGCCTGCGCCATTTTTGCTCTCCACCGGGTGGAGTCCATACATAAACCTTATCGCAACCAGGACTCACCCATCTATAGTCTTTATCTTCAGTGCCTTCTTAAAACAACTCACGAAAGGGAGTCCATATTAATCCATGGAAGTTTGTCGCCTTTCTCGGTGGAAGCTTGGGGCATCGTGACTCGAAGGCGGACTCTCCCTTATTGCGCTCGCGGCTCCGCCTGGGGCTTTCCCCTCCACAAAGGGAAAAAATGGGGGGAAGCTGCAGAAGCGAAGCGCCGCTCCCACGCTGCCGGGAAGCCTTCCCCTCGGGGTTTCCCCCCTGGGTTTTCCTGAGGGGTGCAGTGCCCTTGCAACGCCCTCAAACCTCTAAGTCACTCAGAAAGCTTTCGCGTGGCTTTCCGCGCTTCCTCACCGTCCACGACCCAAACCGGAAGACAATACACCTATTGTTAGTTACTTTTAGGTAAAGGTAAAGGGACCCGTGACCATTAGGTCGTCGTGGCCGACTCTGGGGTTGCGGTGCTCGTCTCGCTTTACTGGCCGAGGGAGCCGGCGTACAGCTTCCGGGTCATGTGGCCAGCATGACTAAGCCGCTTCTGGTGAACCAGAGCAGCGCACGGAAACAACGTTTACCTTCCCGCTGGAGCGGTACCTATTTATCTACTTGCACTTTGACGTGCTTTCGAACTGCTAGGTTGGCAGGAGCAGGGACTGAGCAATGGGAGCTCACCCCGTCACAGCGATTTGAACCGCCGACCTTCTGATCAGTAAGTCCTAGGCTCTGTTGTTTAACCCACAGTGCCACCCACATCCCTAGTTACTTTCAGGTTTCACTGATTTCAACGAGAAAACATTTTCCCGTCACAGAAATCTGTGCAGCTTTAGCTGAGAGTGCTGTGTCCTGTGTGTGGCACACAAGTACCACAGATAAAGCTGAGGGTTGGGTTGGGGAGGCAAAATATTTATCCCGTCTGGGGAGGAAACTAGTTCCTGACCTCAAACATGAAACGTCATCTCAAAAATCTGAGGGATCTCTTTCTGCACTGCTTCTTGTTGTGCCTATCTCCAACATCCTGCAAGAAGAGCAAGACAAAAAACTGATGCTCAGTCACACACACACACACACACACACACACAGTCTTGCCATTGGACTCCACCACACATCCACACTAGCTGTCAGCCTCTGCTGAGGTCCATGACAACCTTTTCATAGACAAATACCCAGGGCTTTTTTTTCAGCTGGAACTCGCCAGAACTCAGTTCCGGCACCTCTCAGGTGGGCGCCATTGCCATTATAAGAGAACAAGGCAGGCATTCTGGTGGTGAGTTCTGGCACTTCTTTTTCTAGCAAAATAGCACTACTAATACCCCTGGCCCCATCCCAAATCCTCAAGTCTTCTAGCATCTCTCTTCTTTTTAAATGAGGGGTTTCTCCCCTTATTTTTCGAATAGCAAGAAGAATAAACTAAGGAACTCATATAACAACAAATTACAAAACACATCCTGATCAGTGTATCAGTGTACCAGCATGTACAATATCTTGTAATAAACATTTCAAAAATTATTCCAAAAGGTCTTCTCACATTCATATGTACGCCGAGGGAGGATTTCTGTCACTGTTAAGTTGTGGGTGAACACATCAGACGACGCAGCGATTCTTCAAACAGCTCTTGTTTATTCACAGGCCAGAACAGAACTGAACTGAAGGGTTCAGCCAGCCTGATTATATAGAGCTCCATTACAACGCAACGGTAACAACTTTCTGTAACTATCCAATCACTGAACGTCACTTTCAATCCCTTATTTGCATATGTGGACCTGAGTGAAAACTATCTACAGTATCCCGCTGCTGGCCCAGGGTAAGAACTTCAGTACATAACAGTCACATTCTTGTTTCTTTACAAAATTATTATAAAATAATAAGGGACTAGTGTTTCCTCTGGCAGTTTTGGGTTGGCATGTCAGTTTCCCAGCTAACGCTATTGACGATACTCTACTGCAGTGTTTCCCAACCTTGTGCCTCCAGCTGTTTTTGGACTACAATTCCCATCATCCCTTGCCACTGGTCTTGCTAGTCAGGGATGATGGGAGTTGTAGTTCAAAAACAGCTGGAGGCACAAGGTTGGGAAACACTGCTCTACTGTACCAGGATTTGACATTTAAACCTTCTCCATGTTTCCAACACCTTCCATTCTTGCTTAGCCTCTCTCTTCTTGGCTAGCCCCTTTGCAGGCCACCTGGCCTCTCCTAGCTTCCCTGCAACATCAATTCCTTTGCCCTTTGTGTGAGCAGAAAATATCCACAAAAACATACAGGGAAGGAAAAGTCCACCTTATCTTCTGCCCACTGCACAAAGCAGTCAAAAGGCATGTGTTCACATTACAACTTTAGAGCACAGTGAACACACCGAGGGGTGTTGATGTGCAGGGATGTCTTTGCCCTGTACAAAGTTGTTCACATCTTGGCTAGAGAAAAGGTAAAGGTAAAGGGACCCCTGACTATTAGGTCCAGTCATGACCAACTCTGGGGTTGCAGTGCTCATCTTGCTTTATTGGCTGAGGGAGCCGGCGTACAGCTTCTGGGTCATGTGGCCAGCATGACTAAGCCACTTCTGGCGAACCAGAGCAGCGCACGGAAACGCCGTTTACCTTCCTGCCTATTTATCTACTTGCACTTTGATGTGCTTTCAAACTGCTAGGTTGGCAGGAGCAGGGACCGAGTGACAGGAGCTCATCCCGTCACGGGGATTCGAACCGCCGACCTTCTGATCGGCAAGTCCTAGGCTCTGTGGTTTAACCCACAGCGCCACCTTCATCCAAGAAATAAATTAGGAATGGCTTATGGACTGCAGACAGGACGAAGCTGTTTTGAGAAACAACAAACTACACATCAAACAGTAGTACCTTACAACAAAGAACAGAATACATATGCACTTTGAATATCACTGTGGGAGCGTGGATTAATAGCCCAGCAGTGGAAATGCAGTCACTGTGCAAGAAACAGCTCTAGACTACCTAGACTTGTTGGAAGGGCATGCCTGGAAAATGTATATGCCACCAGCCCTCACTTCTATTTGTTCTTTGGCAAGCCATGTCACTTTGCTGTCCCGTTAAAACACACAATTAAACACTCTCTTCCTCTGTTAGCTCCTAGATCCTGTATGCAAGCTGGAAACAGTTCGTTCTTCATTGTGAGCGCTAACATTGAAGGAAGTTCCCTTCCTGTGCTTGCACATCAAGAGAGGAGGCTGCAAAGAGTTCAGAAGAGGAAGGCTAGGAGCCAGACATTTGCAGCAATTCTCAGACTGCCACCTCCATGCTGGCAATCAACTGCAACGGCCCACGAAGCAGGCGGCTGCTGCTGCTGTTTAATGTTTAATCTTTTCTGAGGACATCTTTGCTTTTTGCACAGAGTGCACTTTCAAATCTGCATTACCAATCATGAGAACTAAATTTGACTTGTGGGGGCACTCTGGATTACTTAACCTGGAACAGAAGGCTAAGATATCAAAAACAGAAATCTGCTTTTACTATGTGGCAAAACTTCCTCTTCACTCATGACCTGCTCCCCTTGGACACAGACCTTCCAGCCACAGCTTGGAGAAAAAGCACAGGGTGGAAAATACAGCCCAGTGATTCCATACCATTTGACCTCACACTACATGCCCTTTGCTTGCACCAGCTTGCCTGGTTTGCATGCTCACTTGAGTAAGAACATAGGGCTAAACCTTGCAGACCAAATGTAAGAGTCCTTCTAATTTAGCATCTTGTATTCCACAGTGGTGAAATACAGTGGTGAAATACAGTGGTGAAAGGGACGCGGGTGGCGCTGTGGGTTAAACCACAGAGCCTAGGACTTGCCGATCAGAAGGTCGGCGGTTCGAATCCCTGCTACGGGGTGAGCTCCCGTTGCTCGGTCCCTGCTCCTGCCAACCTAGCAGTTCGAAAGCACGTCAAAGTGCAAGTAGATAAATAGGTACCACTCCGGCGGGAAGGTAAACGGTGTTTCCGTGCGCTGCTCTGGTTCGCCAGAAGTGGCTTAGTCATGCTGGCCACATGACTCGGAAGCTGTACGCCAGCTCCCTCAGCCTATAGAGCGAGATGAGCACCGCAACCCGAGTCAGCCACGACTGAACCTAATTGGTCAGGGGTCCCTTTACCTTTACCTTATTCCACAGTGGTCAGACAGATCTGTCTAGGCAGCCCACAAACAGCACACTAGAGAGCATAACAAGAGCCCTTCTTGATCTCGCCCAACTTGTTCCTTCTACTAGGTGGCCAAGCAGATGCCTACGGGAAGCCCACAAACAGGACACAAGAGCAACAGCTTACTCCTGCTGTTGTTTTTCCAGAAGCTTGTATTTGGAATCAGGGTCCATTCTGAGAAGTAACACCATCCCAGAATCAGGTTCTGCTTTGCAGGGTTGGAAGAAAAAGATGGGGTGAATGGGGCCCTTGATTCATGGGGGCACCATAATCATGACAACTGTAAGATGTCTATGTTGAAACGGTTGGGATGCAACTTAGCTTGTACCCAATGCTGGTGGGGTTTGCATGGGGAGAAAGGAGATAGAGGGGTGTACCTCCCAGCTCCCTAGACAACCTCACTGCCCTTTGCCAGTGCGGACCTCTCTTTTGATCCTAGACTGGTGTTTTTAGGGTTGCTGCCCTAACTTCTTGCTTCCCTGCTCGTACTTCTGAAGTCAAGAAAGAGGAGGAGATATCTTCTTGTGCCTCTCTCATAAGAACGTAAGACGAGCCTGCTGGATGAGCCCAAAGACCACAGCATCCTGTTCTCAAGGTGGCCAACTACATGCCTGTGGGAAACCAAGAGCACTTTCCCTTTGTGCGGTTTCTAGCAACTGGCGTTCATTTCTGAAGCATACCACCTCTGACTGCGGATGCACGGCATAGCTGCCAAAGCTAGCACCAACTGATAGCCAGTGTGGTGTAGTGGTTAAGAGCGGTAGTCTCGTAATCTGGGGAACCGGGTTCGCGTCTCCGCTCCTCCACATGCAGCTGCTGGGTGACCTTGGGCTAGTCACACTTCTCTGAAGTCTCTCAGCCCCACTCGCCTCACAGAGTGTTTGTTGTGGGGAAGGAAGGGAAAGCAGATTGTTAGCTGCTTTGAGACTCCTTAGGGTAGTGATAAAGCGGGATATCAAATCCAAACTCTTCTTCTTCTTCCTCCATGAATTCCTCCAGTTCTCTTTCAAAGCTGCTCAGGTGGGTGGCAATTGTTGCCTCCAGTGAGAGTTAAGCTGAACTGTGTGCTGTGTGAAGGAACACTTTCTCCTGCAGAGGTCAAAGGGCAAGCACGGCTCGTCTGCATTTCCAACTTAGTTAGAACAGGAAGTCTTCATTATCCAATTATGTATTACTTATAATAAACTTTCTTATCTTTCAGTCTTAAAAGTCTGAGTGTGGTTGCTTTGAATTAAGGCAACAACTATTTGATACGCAGCCAGCTTTTCTTTTTTTATAAACTGCTCTGAGGTCTTTAGTTTTTTCTTTTTTCCTTACAATCAAGCAGTATATAAATTTTATAATACAAATAAAAGGTGTGCTAACTCTGCAAAGTAATTCAACAGCGCGCACACATACGTTAACAAAAATAGCATTTGTTTCTTTTAATAATGTGTTAGTCAAAATCATTGGTAATGGGCAGTACTAAATATTATTGTGGTTGGGGATGAGGTGTCGCTGCAAGAAAAATAACAATGTGTACCACTCAAGTTAGTGGCAGCTGTGTAAACATTATGGTAGCATCCTGTGAATGAAGCTTCAGCAAGGGAGAATTAATTAAAACCTACCTGAGATCAAAGGGACGCAGGTGGCGCTGTGGGTTAAACCACAGAGCCTAGGGCTTGCCGATCAGAAGGTCGGCAGTTCAAATCCCCGCAACGGGGTGAGCTCCCATTGCTTGGTCCCTGCTCCTGCCAACCTAGCCATTCAAAAGCACATCAAAGTGCAAGTAGATAAATAGGTACCGCTCCAGCGGGAAGGTAAACGGCATTTTCATGCGCTGCTCTGGTTCACCAGAAGCGGCTTAGTCATGCTGGCCACATGACCCGGAAGCTGTATGCCGGCTCCCTCGGCCAATAAAGCGAGATGAGTGCAGCAACCCCAGAGTCGTCCGCGACTGGACCTAATGGTCAGGGGCCCCTTTACCTTATATCAAATATGACAATCCTTTCAGTTGAACATGAAATTGCATAACAAATAAATTTCAACCAAGTGATCAAACATTTTTTTTCTGCAACTAAACCTTGGAGGGTTACATCCTAAATAAATCTGTATAATATTGTGATTTTTTTCCATATTCTTTTTAATGTTCTGTGAGATCTAATAAGTATATCTTCCATTTTCCATTTTCTGATTTATTCTAGTAATACTGCCATATATTATTAAATAGTCTACATTACATGGATTTACTTGTTTATCATTTTGTCGCAGCTGCTGTTAATTTTTTATGTCGTAAAATATGCGGTTGGCTTAGGGACAGAAGAGCTGGTATAATGTAGTAGTTAAAGCAGTGGGGTCCAAACTTTTTCCAAAGAGGGCCAGATTTGATGAAGTGAAGGGCCGCGTGAGGGCCAACCAAAGAATTGATGTTGTTGAGGGGTTTTTTAGGATTCTACCACAGAAAATAAACTGCCACAGGGGCCAGATTAAACCAACCGGTGAGCTGGATTCAAATCTGCACCAACCCACCCCAAATCATAAAGGTCATTGAGTGACTTTCAACCAGTCACTCACTCACTCTCAGCCTAACCTACCTCACAGGGTTGTTGTAAGGATAAAATGGGGAGGAGAATTATGTACACCATCTTGAGCTCCTTGGAGGAAACACTGGATAGAAATGTAATAAATAAATAAGTATTTCACATTGTTTGCTCCAGGTGCCAAGATACAAATTATGGCCCTGCTGCCTTGGGTCCTGGAGGAGGCAGCCATAGATAGCCTTATCACCCTTGACTTTGTCTAACCTAAAGCTGACAGCCAACACATCTTGTGGCAGTGAGTTCCGCAGTTCAGCTAGGCAGACTCCTCTTCTTTCTCTTAAATCTCCCACTATGCAGCTTCACTGGACGGCCCGAAGTTCTAGCATCATGAGAGAGGGAGGAAATCCTATCTCCATCCATTTTCTCCACACCACGCAGACTTATGGAACCCTCTATATATGCCCGTCCTTAAATCCCCTGCTTCCTAAACGGAAGGAAGTCACCGCTCTTGCAACCATTCTTTATTGGAGAAGTGAACCACAACCAATCATTCTGGTTCCTCTTTTCTGCACCTTTTCCAGCCCTACAATGTCCTTTTTTGAGATGCGGCAGGATGAACAGGGATTGCTGTTGTTTAGTCCTGTCCGACTCTTCGTGACCCCATGGACCAGAGCACGCCCCAGTTCATGCAGGTTCCATTTAACCACCAGCCCTTATCATCTCCCCTCAGCACCCAAACTTCTATCTAAACTTGTGGGACA
>JAXCMG010000079.1:716085-737063 GCA_034642415.1 Podarcis siculus | reverse complement strand
TCAGCACCCAAACTTCTATCTAAACTTGTGGGACATCCTCCCCTCTCCACAATATTTTATAGTAATGAGTATCACTAATTAGTTCTCCATTGGATAGAGAGGTATTCTAGCCAAATTACCTAGCTTACTGGTTTTTACACTCTCCCCCACAATCCCTCACCACCTCATTCCAATCCAGGCTCAGCCCAGGAAGAGAAGAAGCCAGAAGAGATCAACGCCTCAGTAGGAGGAATCAGGTTCTGCGTGGGACTTCAGGCAGCGAGCGGGGGGGGGGGGGAACAATAGCTGCGCACCAAGAATGCACGATACCGTTAAACGGTGCTTGAAGTACAGCCACCCCCTCAAATAATTCTGGGCGCTGTAGTTTGTTAAGCACTGCTGGGAATTGTAACTCTGTGAGGGAGAAACTACAGCGCCCATAATTCTTTGAGGGAAACAATGAGCTCCAAATGGGCTTTGAAGGTGTAACTGTGTCCACAGCTCTCCATCGCTGTGTTTTCTGACTTCTCAGTTTGGGGGTCATTAAGGTAATCAGCCCTGAGTGCTCACTGGAAGGACAGATCCTGAAGCTGAGGCTCCAATACTTTAGCCACCTCATGAGAAGAGAAGACTCCCTGGAAAAGACCCTGATGTTGGGAAAGATGGAGGGCACAAGGAGAAGGGGACGACAGAGGACGAGATGGTTGGACAGTGTTCTTGAAGCTACCAGCATGAGTTTGACCAAACTGCGGGAGGCAGTGGAAGACAGGAGGGCCTGGCGTGCTCTGGTCCATGGGGTCACGAAGAGTCGGACACCACTAAATGACTAAACAACAACATAAGCACCCTCAGGGAAACCTGTCTCAGCTTCTCCATCTGCAAAATGGAACACCAACAACATCACGAGGAGGAGCAATGGCATACAAAGGCAGGGCATACAAAAATAAAGGTTGACTACCACAGCTGATTATCTTTAATGTCATGGCAGTACTCCCGACAGGTACTGTATACAGGATATAAAAGGCTACCAGAAAAGCCCACTGCAGGAGACGTCTGACTCTATGTTAAAATGAACAGGACGGGGTCAGCATCAAGACAGGGAAACCCCAGGCTAGTCCAGGCTTTGCTCAAGATCCAGAATTTGCTCCAGGGTCCTGAAGTTAGAAGCAACAGATATTATTCCGTGACAATAATATACTGTAAATTATATTTAATTTACACACACACACACATATGTTGGCACTTTGGCATCAGAGGCAACTGATAAGGAGATAAACTGCTGCGTTCACTGTGGCAGGGTAGAGCAGGGATGTCAACTTGAATAAAATATTGGGGGTGGGGGGGGACACACAGGTAAGCTCCGCCCGCAGACATGATACATGACATGGTGCATGTGTACCATTTGAACAGCAACACCCATCAACTTTGGAGAGGCGACCCCCTCAAATATTTTATTGGGGGGGTGACCAAAGGGGCCTCGGCCCCTAGGAGTTGGCTCCTATGGGGCAGAAGGAGAGCTTTAGGCCCAACTGAAGGTGGATATTTCGCCCCATAGGAGCCAACTCCTAAGGGCTGTGGGGGCTTCTGTTCCCCCCACAATAAAACATTGTGACCCCCCAAAAGTTGATGGGCGTTGCCATTCAAATAGTGTGCACCGTGTCATGCGGTTGCCTATGCTTACCTGGGGGGGTCCCATAATATTTTGTTCAAGTTGGCACCCCTGTTTGCCCAGGCTGTGACCTTTCAGCCTGGCTCAAGTGTCAAAGTTACAGAAGGAAGGCCGAAGGAAGGACGCAGAAAAGTGAGAAAGATGCACCCAAAAGAAAAGTCTGGTTGTTGCGGCTGGGCAGGGGCTTCGCCTCAGGTGTCTGCCTGGGCGGCCGGAGCTTACCTGCTGCTGGGAGTTGAAGTCTGTCAGGTTGGTGTTGTAATTCCAGCTGGCGGAGACGCTCTCGAAGAAGACCGTCTCGCCGGTGCTGTTGTAGTCCTGGGCGAACTGCACGGCTCCCTCCTCGGTGTGGTTGTATTCTCCGGGCATGAGGGGGTCCTCCAGGGCGAGCGCCCCTCCGCCGCCGCCGCCGCCGAGGAAGAGCAGCAGCAGGAAGGTGGTGACAGGAGGCATCTCGGCGCCAGACGAGGCCGTCCCCGCGAAGAGCGCCGGCTTATAAAGCTGCCGCCGGCTCCCCGGAGACCCTGCCCACGGCCGCGCCTGCCTCGCTCCTCGGAGCAGATAAGCGCCCAGGCTGCCCTCGGGGGCTCGCCGCTGCCCGCTCGCCCGCCGCAAGGGCGGCCCCTCGCCTTGCCAAAGTCCGCTCCGGTGCCTCGCCGCCGCCGTCACGGGCAAAACAAACGCGCGCCCAGGCGAAGAGGGCGCGCGAGAGAGAGCGCGAGGCGCGGAGGGCTGGAGGAGAAGCTTGGGCGCCGGTCCTCAGGAATGGCCGGGAGATGGGAAGTCGGCGGGGTGGGGTGGGGTGGGGTGGGAGTCCGGAGGAAGAGAAGGGACTTCGGCGCCTCGAAGAGCCCGCTGCCGGACGCAGCTCGCCTGCTCTCCTCAGAGGAAAGCATTCCAGTGGAGGGAGCGAGCGAGCGAGCGCTGCCTTCCTCGCCTCGCCAATTGGCCTCCAAGTCGCCGCCAGGTCTGGGCTCCGGCCTCTCGCCCGCGCTCGGGGTTTCCCTCACGGCACCGCGAGGCCCCGCTCCTGGGGGGCGACGCCAGAGGGCGGGAAACACACACCCCAAAACATCCTGAGGCGAGGCAGGCACCAAAGGAGCAACGGGGGAGAGGCGCTTTCTCCTCAGAAAGCCACAAGGGTCCAGGGACAGGGAGGAGTGAGGTGAGGTACCCTTGCCTCCCCCCTCCGGCACCGCATGGAATCGCCCACTGATGGGGTCAGAGGGGGAAAAGGTGATGTGGGGAACCTGTGTGGCCCCTCCAGGTGTTGCCCCAGAACGACTGCCAGCACCAGCACTGGCCATGTTGGCTGGGACCAGGGCTTCTTTTGTGACAGGATCCAGTACCAGCACCTCTTCCCCACCTCCTGCCCATGGCAGCCATTTTGTGGTGGTCCCCATGGCACTTGAGTACCAGGACTTTAAGCGATGGCTGAGGCCAGGGGTGCCACCTTGAATAAGATATTGGAAGAGGAAGGTAAGTCCCACCCCACATAAATGATCGCAAGACATGGCGCATGCACACAAGTTGAATAGCAATGTCTGTTAACTTTGGGGGGTGCTCAAATATTTTATGGAGGGGGGAAAGGGACCTCAGCTCCTAGGAGTTGGGCTCCTATGACTGAGGCTGAAGAGAATTCTGGTCCACTAACATCCAGAAGGCCACAGGTTTTCCCATCCTTGCTGGAAGGAAGTGTGGTCACCATGTGTGCACCTAGGTGTTGTTCAGTCAGCGTTGTTGGTGCCTAAGCTACCTGTCTTTCACAATCATTTCCCTTCACCTCTCCCTTTGGGAGAGCACTTTCCTCCCTCCAGGGTTTCCTCTGAGGCACCATCGCATATTTAAGAACCAGGGGCGTCCTACCCATAGAAGCTAGTGGCACAGGGTGCCAGGGCGCCAAGTTCTGGAGGGCACCAGAGAAGAGGCGGAGGCTGGATGTGGCGCCTCCCGGCATCAGCTCGCCACCCTCGCCTGCCTCTGTCATGCAGCGCCACCGAAGCAGCGCCGCACCCAGAACCTCCGTCTGCCGTGGCACGAAGTGGCCAACTGAGCCGGGAGGCGCCATGTCCAGCCTTTGCCTCTTCCCCACCAGAGGAGCCACCCTCCAGCTGCTGCCCGCCTCCTCCAGCCCCGCTGGCAGTGCTGTCCTCCCTAAAAAACTATTTCTGGGTTAGTGGAGTCTGTAACCTGAAGCCCTGTCAAGAACCTGAGAAAAGCAAAGAACCATCTCGTCTAGCATTCTGTTCTGACTGTGGCCAACCAGATGAAGATGATAATTTTATTATTTGTATCCCACCCATCCAACTGGGTTGCCACAGCTGCTCTAGGTGGCTCCCAACAAAATATTGAAAACGCAATAAAACATCTAATGCCCCCGAGAAGCTCACAATCAGGACAAGAACATAACAACCCTCTCCTGCTTATGTTCCTCAGTGACTGGAAGCAACTGCTTCTAATGCTATAGGTGATCTAGCCATCTTCAGTAGTAGTCACTGAAAACCTCACCTTTGCAAGCCGTCCAAAGATGGTTTTGGGTGGCTTTGTTCAAACACACTTCCCAAAAGTTGCCCGGTGTGCATAACAGGTGCATCAACTGGGGCCCCACACCGTGGGTGCCCGGTGCATGCGTGCCACACCACACTGTCATGACATCGCTGCAACACGATGTTATGATGTCATGGCACCACACCATGACATGTGCTGCGCTTGCATGCTCCGGTGCTGTGGTGGCGACTGGGCTAGGGCCTGCACCTCTGCTGTGGGGCCTCTGTTGAAGTACATCCGTGGCTGCAGCGGGCCTCAACAGAGGCCCCACAGTGGAGGTGCAGGCTCCGGCACAGTTGCCACCGCGGTGCCAGAGCACCAGAGGTAAGGCAGTAGCCACCACCGGCTTGCAGAGCACGGTGGGCAGTGCATGGCTTTTTTTCAGCCGGAACTCACCAAAATTCAGTTCTGGCACCTCTCATTGCCATTATAAGAGAACAAGGGAGATGTTCATGGGAGCTCTGGCACCTCTTTTTCTAGAAAAATAGAACTGGCTTAAAAGGAAATGAGAGAGAGGAACCAGGTGCCAAAAGAGAAAGAAAAAATTAATGTCTTGCCAAGGATGTCAGACCATGAAAATGGGAAAAGATGAGTGTCCATTGTGAAGCACGAAGCTCGTTGAGAAGCTCTCTACCTGTGAAGTACCAACTATGCACCTGTTGGCCAACTGAGGCCACTGAGGCCAACTCCAGCGGGCCCTGGGGGTCCGAGCACACACAAAATTTTTGCAGTGTCTGCCTTGCTTCTGTCACTGCCACCGCTACCCGCTGCCGCCTGCTGCCAGCTGGATGGAGCCAGGTTCTCAGTAAAGGAGACAATAAATCCAGACCATCCTTCAGTCTCAAAGGTGTGACAAGAGGCATCCCAAGGCTGATTCCTACTTGAAAGGAAGAACCATGGACCAGGAAGGGAGATGTAGCCAGATTTTGCTGCTAGTACTGAGTAACAGTCTCCATAGATTGGCTCCTAGTCCTACAAACTTCTGGACAGCTCTTCTCCTGCACATAAAATCCTCAGACTGTTGGACAGCTCCCTCGCTTGGCTGGATTATGACACATTCCTAATATTGGGGGACACAAATACTTCTTAATGCAACAATTGTCCCATTAAATACTATCTGAACTAGGATGAAGCACCCTTCTGGATCTCCTATGGAGTCTAACACTATGCAGTCTAGGTCTTGATTATTATTGTTCCCATTCTTTTTGTTTTTGTGTTGGGTAAAGCAGTGTACACTTTGCCTTTGAAATCATGGGTTCTAGAACAATGGTTCTCAATGGTTTTTCACCCTGAAAATTGGTGTGGGAGTCTTGGTGGGCCGCTTAATAAACTTCACTTTTGTTTTGCAAATCAAAGTACATATACAGCCTGTGTTTTAACATCATTATAAAAATTATGGATTCTAGGCCTGTTCAATAATTTCATATGGGTCAAATATATATATATATATATATATATATATATATATATATATATATAGAAAGAGAGAGAGAGAGAGTGTGTTCAGGATTGCATACAGATTTTCTTGACTGTTCTGCAACCTCTCCATGGACCTCTCATGAATGGAGTGTGGACAACCAGTGGTCCATAGGCACAGTATGAGAACCTCTGTTGCAGAAGATGGATGTCCCTTTCCCTAATTGTGTCTCCTGAAAGAAAGGCACTCCTGGTTTTTCCCATTTCAGCAGTCTGCCACTTTTTCTTCAAATTATAAAGTCCTTTAAAACTGATTGTGATAAATGCTCTTTTAATGTCCACTTAATCAATCAATAAATTCTGAACCACCATCCCTCGAATACAGTTTAGGCAGGTGTCCTTGATGAAAGTGATGAAGAATTCTAAGGGAGGCAATTGAGTTTAATTACTTTCTTCTGTCAAGAAGGTATCCCTATGTTCCGAAGAATTAATCAGTCAACTGGAAAACAAGAGAAAATTCAAAGTATAAAATACATCAGTCCCAGCCTCAGTGAAACCAATTATTATTATTTAAATGGCAAGCTGAGAATGATCAATCGTAGCATGTCCAAGAGCACTGGTAACATTCAGATATTTTACCTCCAGTTCAGTAATGAAGTGTATTGGTCCCGTCAAGAAAGATACTCAAAAGAGTCTCTAAAGATCAATCAGGAAACCATCTCACAAGATGGTTAATAAAAACAAGGATGAAATTAACACATGGGAAGCCATTTCAGCCTCTGAGTGGTTGTACCAGCAGCGTTTATGTTTAAAGGGAACTCTAGCAAATCTGCTGTCAAAAATCTTTGAAAGTAAAGCATTTAACCGGAGTGAGGAAAATAGCTCTTCTGTATTTGGTTATTGTTTAAAATATTAACTATAGTTTGCAGTTATTGAAAGCAGAACAGGTCAGGGCCAATGACCGCACATGGCCCACTGACTAGTGCATGTCACTCTTGAACATCTATGTCTCTTGTTCTCAACCATAGATTTGGCCTGCACTAGTTCCAGTGACAGCAGAAAAGAATTAATCCATTGATTCATTCTGCTACATCAGGACAAAATAGTCAACCAGCACCTGATTTCCCAAGAGGAGAAAGGCAGAGGGGAAAATTTGAAGCCATAAAAAAAGGTTTTTCGAGTTTATTTAATTCTCAAAAAAGAACAAACGAAGGAATGCAAGAAATAAAATTTGACAAAAGGACACACAGTTCCACTGAGTCATACAGACAACTGTAGATAATGGTTAAAAATTCAGGATTATGAAATATTATTATCAAATTTGCCAAATAACTCCAATTGCTGCTGTTCCATGGCTCTGTAAGTTGTTATTAGAAATATACGTAATAACATTTCATCAGGTAATGTAAAATTTGAAGCCAATAATGAATAGAATATATCTATGCCAAACTAATGAGCTAAGATGAGCTCATAAATTAAAAGTAGTACCAGAAAGACTGTGTGTGCCCAAAAGAGCTCTAAAAAAATGTTCCAAACACAACCAGTCACAACTTTTGCAATGCATACTGAAATCACTGCTGGGACAAGTTGGCTTCTTTTTATGAATAAAAATAAAAGCAATGCTCTTACCTATGACGACTTTGTTCATTTATCCTGCATGTTCCAGATAGGTAGATTGACGAAAGCAAATCCTGATATTCTTACAAGAATGGACTTGTCCTATTATATGGTCAGCCACAGTCCAGGATTACCTGACCTTCCTTTTTTTTAAAAAAAGTACCATGACCTTTGACTTATCATATTTAATAGCTAGAATTTCATTTCTACAATAATCTGCAAAATCAAATAAGACATAGTAGAAGACCCAAATAGCTTTGCAAAATCAAAACAGCACTATATTTGTCAGGGGTTCAGGGAGAGAGGCGCAGATGAGGGAGGAGACTGAGAGCGAGGGGGAAGGATCCCAGGGCGACGAGGAAGAGGATGACAATGACTTGAGGGTTTCCATGAGTCTTTCCAGTGAATCGGAGGATTCCCAAAAGGGAGTGCCCCTGGTCAGGCCAAGGGGAGCCACAGGGGGAAGTAGTCAGGAGCAGGGCAGCAGCAGGGGAACCCCCAGTGGGAGTTGGAGATCGGGACCGGCTTCTCCGCCGGAACGGAGTGAAGGGGGTGGAGTTCCCAGTGTGTCAGACGGAGCAGAGCAGGAAGCAGAGAGGGGAAGGAGATCGGGGCAAGACGTCCTGCCGGAAGGGGCGGAGAGTAGTACCGAGAGCAGTGTAACTGTCAAAAGGAAGGTCAGAAGCAGCGTACGCGCGCCAAGTTCAAATGTGGAGGCGCGCGGAAGTGAGGAGAGCCCGGAGGAGGAGCCTGGTCCCAAAGCACGGAGGAGGGGGGAGCAGGCGTCAGGGGATTCAGCCTCTGGGGAATCCCGGAGGGAGGGAACCCAGGGGGGCAGAAAGACCCTGCGGAAAAGGAAGGACAGGAAGAGGTGGTCCAGCGCAAGCCTCTTAAACTGGTGTAGAGGCGGGACTGATTCAGAGGGGACTTCAGCGGTCTAAGCCTAACAGACGTGGGGCCACGCGCCTCGGATGTGGAGCTAACAATGTTCTTCAATAAAAGCTTTTGTACATAAGCTGGACTTGGCGTTGGTGTCTTGTGAACTGGGACCTTGGGTGGCCCTGACAATATTCATATACTGAAATGTAAGCTTTGGTGGTAATTAAAAGGGTGAACAAAAATTTGAGGGGGTATCAGTTAAACAAGATGGGAGCAATGGTGCATACTTGCCCAAATTCAGAGATGGAAGACTACTCCCGAGAAATGACTGCTATTACTACAATATGCCTGGCCTGATGAGATTTGATATAAACCCTGGATCAAGAAAAACACTATCCATAGTAGTCTGATTCAATTTATTCCATAATCTCTCATGGGGGAGATCAAAGGATGATATTAAACACACACAAAACCCCTGTAAACAGCTTGCCTTTGATTTTGGAAGGTTGTCTTTTTAGTAGATGTGCTTCTTCAATATTAAGCATGTACAATTAACTAAAAGAGCACCACCACCACCCATATCTACCATCCCTGTCGTCGTCCCCCCAAGCATGTAGTTAGAAACTTATGCACTCTTCTTCTTAATATCCCTGGATGGATATTAACATTTGAACATCTTTCCACCCTAAACTTATTTTTCAACATCTTCTCGTAACACCACCTCCTGGCAAGCTTAATATTTTTTGCAGCCACATGAGTAATCCAGAAGACATGCTCTATTCCTACTGTTTTGCCATTTCTCAGTTAAAATAAAACATGAAGCTTCCCTTCCAAATCAAAAACAAGTCTGACATTCAACCCTCCTTCAAGAAGACCTCTTGATCTGATACCTTCATTTTCTGATTTTCTGAAAACCACTTTTTGTTCAGCTCCTCAGTTTGTTTAGCTCTGTTAGCGCCTGTAAGTGCTTCTATTTGTGTTCCATGTAGTTTTATTAATTCATTAGGTTTATCATCGTTGTTCTTATATTTCCTCCAAACTAGATTAGGTTAAGCTATTTTTCCCCAGTAGTGATGTACGGAAGTGAGAGCTGGACCATAAAGAAGGCTGATCGCCAAAGAATTGATGCTTTTGAATTATGGTGCTGGAGGAGACTCTGAAGAGTCTCATGGACTTCAAGAAGATCAAACATGTCCATTCTTAAGGAAATCAGCCCTGAGTGCTCACTGGAAGCTGAGACTCCAGTATTTTGGCCACCTCATGAGAAGAGAAGACCCCCTAGAAAAGACCCTGATGTTGGGAAAGATGGAGGGCACAAGGAGAAGGGGACGACAGAGGACGAGGTGGTTGGACAGTGTTCTCACAGCTACCAGCATGAGTTTGACTAAATTGCGGGAGGCATTGGAAGATAGAAGTGCCTGGCGTGCTCTGGTCCGTGGGGTCACGAAGAGTCGGACACGACTAAACAACAATTTTTTTCCACACACTACCTTGCCTTTCAAAGTTTCCCCCTGTTGTTGTATAATGTAGTATACACAGTGTAATCCAATTTAAGTTTCTCACTTCTTCACATCAAATATCTTCTCCCTCTTCAGCTTTCTTATTTAGTCTCTTTCCTAGTATTCTTCAGTGCAAGTATGGGGGGGGGAGAGAAGGGGGTGTGACAATGGAATTCCTTTTCTTCCTCCCACTAACCCAAAGCCCCAGAATACAGTTCTTCATAATTTGATCCCAACTGCAGTAAACATTGTCCATATAATAACTGGGCCCAGGCAAGGAAAAAAGGTTACATATACATGCCCCCCTGGGATATCATCATAGAATCAAAGAATCATAGAGTTGGAAGGGATCCCAAAGGTCATCTTGTCCAACCCCCTGCAATGCAGGAATGTCAACTAAAGCATCCATGACAGATGGCCATCCAACCTCTGCTTAAAAATCCCCAGGGAAGGCGAGTCCACAACCTCCCGAGGGAGACCGTTCCACTACTGAAGAAGCTTTGATTGTCAGAAAGTTCTTCCCGATGTTTAGATAGAGTCTCCTTCCTTGTAACTTGGAGCCATCGGTTCCTGTCCAACCCTCCAGAGCAGGAGAAAACAAGCTTGCTCCATCTGTCATGTGACAGCCCTTCAGATATTTGAAGGCGGCTATCATATCTCCTTTCTTTTATGTATATATATATATATATATATATATAGTTTTTTATTAGTTTTTTAACGTATCATTTTCAACAGTAATTAAACATACTTTTCCATCACTCCTGTCTGAAAAATTCCCAATCTAATCTCTTAGTATACATTTCTTACTTTCCCTATTACATTTAAATCTCATAACTAATATCTCTATTCTTTTTCTTCTTTGTAACGTTTCATATAGTTCTCCTTACGAAACTTCTTGTAGTCCAACTAGCGTAATTTGTTGATTACAATTGCTCTTCAAATAGTCCTTTTACTTCTTCCAATCTTCTGTAAATCTCTGGTCCTGCAGGTTTCGAATCCTTCCTGTCATTTTATCCAATTCTGCATAGTCCATTAATTTTATCTGCCATTCTTCTTTCGTCGGAATTTCTTCTTGCTTCCATTTCTGGGCTCTTGCCGCTGTTGTTGCATATAAGAACAATTTGACATCCTGCCTATTAATATCCTGACCTGTAATACCAGTCTCCTTTCAGTCTCTTCTTTTCTAGGCTAAACATACCTGGCTCTTTCACCCTTCCCTCATTAGGCTTGGTTTCCAGACCCTTTATCATCTTGGTTGCCTTCCTCTGCACTTGTTTCAGCTTTTCAACATCCTTCTTAAATTGTGGTGCCCAGAACTGGACACAGTATTCCGGATGTGGCCTGGCCAAGGCAGAACTGAGGGGTACTATTACTTCCCTTCATCTGGACACGATACTTCTGTTGATGCAACCTAGGACCACATTAACTTTCTTGCTGTTGCTGCATCATCATACTGTTGGCTCATGTTAAGCTTGTGGTCCACCAAGACCCCGATATCCTTTTCACATGTACTACTAGTAAGCCCAGTGTCCCCATCTTATCTTTGGCAGGTGGAGTGAGGGAGTAGGACATGGTTGAGACATGTCCATTTTCAGTGGCAGGTATGTGTAGATAATTGCTCAGGTAGAGATAAGTTTACATGCACTCCCTTAGGCACACTTGGAGTTAAGAGAGCACCCCAAAGCTTGCTTTCAGGACTGCAGGACCTGCTGGCAGGGTAAAGGTCAGCTTTAGGGCTAATCTGTCTCTCCCAACAGGATTTGTGAGGCCCCCCATTTGATAGACCCATTCATTCAAACCGGGTTCTAGTTCTAAGTCCTGATGAGCATTGGCTTAAATTAAACACTTTCCTTTGTTAGGTTAAAGAGACCCTAACATCTCCTGGTATTTTGTATTTGTGAAGCGGGATTCCTGAAAAACAGTTACCTGTAAGTCCTATTGAAATTAACAGAACTTGCTTTTGAGTAGATATGCTCACGCTCATAATATGTTCCCCTGGCCTAGCATGCCTCAATGTAATCATTATCTGAGACCTTTAATACCAGTGAATATTGCACTATTTTATCATTTTTAATGATGTTTATTGATGTCTTACATAACCAGCTTTAGAGAGCTGCCCTGACAAATGGCTGCACATAAATGCTTTCAATAAAATAAGTAAGGCACAGTTCTTAATTAGTCTGCAAAGGCTTATTTATTATTACCTTAAAGGATGACACACACTAAATCAGGGGTCAGCAAACCTTTTCAGCAGGGGGCCGGTCCACTGTCCCTCAGTCCTTGGGGGGGGCAGACTATATTTTGGGGGGGAAATAAAAATGAACAAATTCCTATGCCCCATGAATAACCCAGAGATGCATTTTAAATAAAAAGACAAATTCTACTCATGCAAAAACATGCTGATTCCCGGACCGTCCACAGGCCGGATTTAGAAGGCAATTGGGCCGCATCCGGCCCCCAGGCCTTAGTTTGCCTACCCATGCACTAAATGTTATGTCCCTTCCTAAAAACATATATTTCCGTCTTTTTTCACTGCATCCAATCAAGGGAAAGAATTTTATATAACTCACATGGCAGGTTGTGAACTCTCCTCCCAGTAAATAAATAATTTTACAGCCTTTCTATTTTTTCCCCTTGTTGTTCTTCAAACATGTAGCCTCACATGTTCTTTTTTCTTTAGCCGTAGGTATTCACCACCTGTTCACCTATCCTTGCTAGGAGGTGGGGCGAAATCCAAGGCAAAGGAAGCAGCGTGAAAAACAGGTGCGTTATGCATGTGAAGAAGGGAGAGGGGGTAGATTCATACTATACATTTAAAGCACATTCAAATGCTCATGGTATCCTCCCAACCTGGGGAACTGTAGTTTGTTAAGGGTGCTGGGAATTGTTGCATGGGGGGTTAGTTTCCCAGGATCCTCTGGAGAAAGTCACATGCTTTGAATGTGTGGTGTTTGAATGTGCATTAAATGTACAGTTGTACCTCGGGTTAAGTACGTAATTCGTTCCGGAGGTCAGTTCTTAACCTGAAACTGTTCTTAACCTGAAGCACCACTTCAGCTAATGGGGCCTCCCGCTGCCGCTTGTGCTGCCGGAGCACAATTTCTGTTCTCATCCTGAAGCAAAGTTCTTAACCCAAGGTCATATTTCTGGGTAACCTGAAGCGTATGTAACCTGAAGCGTATGTAACCTGAGGTACCACTGTATAGTGTGGATCTTGCCAGAGAGAGGGAGGAAGAGATTTTTTTAAAGCCGAATAAAGCATCTGTAGTAGATGACAGTCTCTGCTGCTGAATTTTATTTCATTTTTAAAACATTATTTATCATTAGATTTTATTCCTCCGTTTCTGAATACAAAACTTATGCTAAATAGTAAAAGGAAAATAGACAATTACAACATAAAGCAAAAGAGATATAGAGCTGGGTATTGACCTGAAATACATCACTGAAGAACACGGCAAATAAAATCCATCATTCTATAAACTTATTTGACAGCTATTCCTTATTGCAGCTGCATTTTGAAGCAGCGAGAGGGGGCAGAGATTTGGAAACAACTACCTGCGACTTAGTTTGTGTTTATTTGAGCCTGCACTGCTCTAGGAACAAGGTCCTTATTACCATTGTGGACGGTTTCGCTTGGAGCTAAAAGGTGCTCCTCCTGCTTATTTTAATTTTAGGGGAGAAATTTTGTAACCCAAGTTCTATCACCAAGGTCTGTTGGCCATCTGAGTACCAGGTTCTGTTCTGGTCTCATGTTTCTTTGTAGATTTACAGTCATACCTCGGGTTGAAGTAGCTTCGGGTTGAATATTTTCAGGTTGCGCTCCATGGCGACCCGGAAGTACTGGAGTGCGTTACTTCCGAGTTTCGTTGCTTGTGCATGCGCAGATGCTCAAAATGACGTCACACGCATGTGCAGACGCTCAAAATGACGTCATGCGCATGCGTGGAAGCGGAAAAACGCAACCCGCACATGCACAGACGTGGGTTGCGTTCGCTTCAGGATGCGAACGGGGCTCTGGAACGGATCCCATTCGCATCCAGAGGTACCACTGTACTCTTGTTTTGTTTCTTCATAGAAACGGCAGATTTGGCTAGCCTGTGAAGATTCAGGTCAACCTGAGATATCATTTGGGGGGGGATGAGGCAGTTTTGAATGACCCTGGGTCGGATCTGATGCACCCGTAGTAGGGTTGCCATGTTTCAGACAGTGAAAATCCAGACAGAAAAGTTGTTGAGCTTTTTTTTATTTGGGGAGGGGCTTTCTTGGCAAAATTGCAAATAATAATAATAATAAAAATAAAAATAAAATGCTGTTTTTGAGCTATTCTTATGGAAAATCGGCACTGCAGGCATGCGCCTGGATTTTCCCAGACATTTTATGCTGATTTCTGCCCGGAGACACTACTGCCGACTGTGGTATTCCTGATATGTCCGGGAAATTCCTGACATATGTCAACGCAGGGCTGTCAAAAGGATGGTGGTCCAGTGGTGAGATGGGCAGGAGGAGGAAGAGTACTGGCAGCCTTCATGTGCCTTTTTCTCCACCTCACCCCTGCTTCTGACCACATGTCCATACCAGATTCCCAAATCAGATTGGAGGTCGGATCATCTTGAGTCAAATTAGGGCCACTCTGAAGTGCCAAATCAGATTGGAGGGGGAAGGGTCAATGCACAGTGAAAAGGCTGTTTTTTTTTGTGTGTGTGTGTGTGTGTGTGTGTGTGTGCGCGCGCGCACGCTTGCTTGCTTGCTTGCTGACTGTAATTTTGACTCTGAGCATCTGAGACTGAAGCAGAATTCTGCATGCTTAAAAAGCACCCTTCCAGTGATTTCAAAAGACTAGTATCTCCTCACGCATAGCCTATCAGAAGTGAATCTGGAAAGGCAAAAAAAAAGGTGCTTCCTATCCCATTTTACTGCATACTGCTGATATAGAATTATGCAGTGCTTTTTTTCTGGAGGAATGCAATGGTACGAAAACCCCTAATCATTTTCTAAATGTAAGTTTGACCTCATTGAGGGGCAGTCTTTCAATATGAGTAGGAAAATGCGAGAACCCCTAAACATTTTTTTAAAGAAAGAAAAAGCACTGGAATTATATACTTATGTATGTGCGCTTACCTTGTGCAATTATCAACATTTATTCTATATTTGAGACCTTCGAATTCCTATAACACTGCCACTGCCTACAACAGTGTGTGTAATACTTCAATCCCAAATCATATGCCTCCTTTTAAGATAAATTCGGCTCTGCTAGTAAAGTATCAGACTCAATGTTGTTCTAAGCCCCATTACTTCTATCATTGCTGTCAATGGGTGACAGGAAAGTCTTCACTCCAGTGCGGGGAAGAGAGCCTGAGATTAAGAGTCTCATACTCCACTGACTGAGTTATTTTGCCTTTGGGCAAGTCTAGGATTCTGCAATCAAACCTATCCATTCTTAAGGAAATCAGCCCTGAGTGCTCACTGGAAGGACAGATCCTGAAGCTGAGACTCCAATATTTTGGCCACCTCATGAGAAGAGAAGACTCCCTGGAAAAGACCCTGATGTTGGGAAAGATGGAGGGCACAAGGAGAAGGGGATGACAGAGGACGAGATGGTTGGATAGTGTTCTCAAAGCTACCAGCATGAGTTTGACTAAACTGCGGGAGGCAGTGGAAGACAGGAGTGCCTGGCGTGCTCTGGTCCATGGGGTTACGAAGAGTCGGACACGACTAAACGACTAAACAACAACAACAACAGGATTCTGCAAAGCCTACTGCTGCCTCTTGTCTCCCTTCCATGGAGTACGTTGACAATCATGAACTACAGCCATTTCCAGATGACAGATTAGAATAAATCTCTCCCCCAACCCAATTCACTGGCTGCCTGTTTTAAGAGGCAAGGAAAGGCCTTTTTCTCTCATCCATCGATCTTGTTGGAAGCAGGGCAGGGCAGAAAAAGGCTTGTTTTCACCCTCAAGACCTAGAGGCTGTTATCATCCCCAGCCTTCCGCACAAGAACAAATAAATATAGGGTCTATCTTCAGCTACATTCCCCTTTATTGACCGACAGTTGGCAACAAGTTTATCTACGGAAAAGTTGCCTCCACCCACGAGGAGCAAATACCTGCTTCTGTTTACAGGAATGGCTTTATCCAGGGTGAAAGGACGGTGACTTAGGGTTGTTGATTTCCCTTTTGCTTACTTAACTTTTACTGCAACCCTTCAATGGGCGAACAGATCAAAGTTTCACATCTGGTTGATTCAGAGGCAGGGCGGCAGCGGGAACATCTGAGAACTGGGAACAGACAGACTTATATACTTTCTCCCCAGCATAGTAATTCTTGTGTGTTTTTTATTGTCTATTACATATATTGCAAGCTGCCTTGAAAACTTCGGTTAGCCGGTGGGGTATGAATAGTACAGTTATGGTGGTGGTTGTTGTTGGCCTCTGACTGTCTTGAGTGACAATGGAGTGTGCCTCTGGGGGTGAAATCAAATCACTGCATTTGCAGCACTGAAGTGACAAGATCCTGCTCTCAACCTCACTGATGTGGCCCAAGAGAAAGCAGAGCAATACGTTCAGCACCTGCTTGGCTGCAGGAGTTGCCGGAAGGAGGCATACAAGGTTCCATCCAACCATCTTAGGGACTCCACTCCGAATTTGTGTAGGGTTTACTCCTTAGCCTTTTCTTCACTGCCTTCACAAGGCAGTGAAGGTTTAGGATCAAAGCTTTCCTTCTCCTAGATGAGCCACCTTCCCAAGTTGACAGCATGCCAGTAGCTTCCAGGAGCCACAGATGAGAGATGAGTGCAGAGTGGGGCCCAAAGGTGGACAAACTGCTTCTAGCAACTAGTACAGTCATACCTCGGGTTGAAGTTGCTTCAGGTTGAGCGTTTTCAGGTTGCACTCTGCAGCGACCCGGAAGTAATGGAACGCGTTACTTCTGGGTTTCGCCGCTCGTGCATGCGCAGATATTCAAAATGACATCACACGCATGCGCAGAAGCGGCAAATCACGACCCGCACAGACGCGGGTTGCATTCGCTTCAGGATTCGAATGGGGCTCCAGAACTGATCCCGTTCGCATCCAGAGGTACCACTGTATTCAGAGACTTACTGTTTCTGACCACAGACGTAGAACATAGTCATCCTGGCAAGTAGCCATTGATTCTATTTCAAAGCCATCCAAGTTGGTAGCCATCCTGTATCTTGTGAGAGTGGATTACATAGTTTAACTATGTGCTCTGTGCAGGGGAGTGACATAGGCTAAGTCTCAATCATATCTCCCCTTACTTGCCTTTCCCCCTAAGCTCCTTATGTTATTGTGATGGACAGCAGAGCCAGACCAGAGCCTGGTGAGACAGCCCCCCTGAAATTCTACCAGAGTGCTGGAGCCTCTCTCTGATGGGCTTCAAAGTCAACTAGCCACAGAAGGGGGACAAACAGCACCTTGGGGTGGGTGGATAGAGACTAAAAGGAGCAGTTTCTGAGGGAGAGAGTTAGGTGGGGCTGGATTTAAGATGAGAGATAGGGTTTGGTTTTGAGATAGGGCCAAGGTTCAGGTCAAGAGATAGGGTTTGATTGGGAGTTGGGAGTTAGGGAGAACTGGTTCTGAGTTAAGTTAAACATCCACACTGAGGAGACTATCTGTAGCAAGAGGACAGAGCCTCACAGCTTGAATAGGGAGACCAGGTTGAGGGTCTGGGGAAGGTATACAGACAGGAGTGTCCTGGGAGGGCTGAGTCTGAGCCTGTGGGAATTCAGGCTACCTGTATCTCGGTATAGCCAGGTAGGGAGAGTTCTTCTAGGTACAGAAGACTCCCAACCCAGTAACAAGGGATGCGATGACCCCCTGGCGATCTGTTAGAATACCTCAGGTGTGGGATTGTTAAGAGAGTGGGTAACTGAGGAAAAGTGCCCCTCGCTCATGAACCAAAGTATTAAGTTATGAAGGAAACTGTATGGTCCTGAAAGTATTTAACTGTAATACCTAAGTAACAGAAACCAAGTTGAGCATTTTACCATCTATTCTAGAAACTTTATCCTCTACCACCTGAAGTGTAACAACTGATTTTTGAGTAACCGAAGTTTAAGAAGAGCTGTGCTTGTAGCATTGTGTTTAAGCCTGAGACTTCTGCCCAAAAGAACACATTTCCTGACCCACTTTGTTTCATAAACCTCTTTTAATAAAAACTTTTCGTTTGTTTAATCAACTCCAGCCTGAGACTCTTAATCACTAAGTTTTCCCTCACACAATTCCCCCATACAATAGCCTGTGGTAAATTGTAGAAATTTGTCTAATTGGTGCACAGTGAGGTGGGTGCACTATATTTAATAAGGGGCAGATAGCAGGAGTGGATCCGCCACACTATTAAGTGGTGGTATTAAGTGGTGGGTCCGCTACAGTTTTGCACAGAGATACCGTATTTTTTGCTCTATAAGACTCACCTTTTCCCTCCTAAAAAGTAAGGGTAAATGTGTTTGCGTCTTATGGAGCGAATGCAGGCTGCACAGCTATCCCAGAAGCCAGAACAGCAAGAGGGATTGCTGCTTTCGCTGTGCAGCGATCCCTCTTGTTGTTCTGGCTTCTGAGATTCAGTATATTTTTTTTTCTTGTTTTCCTCCTCCAAAAATTAGGTGCGTCTTATGGTCTGGTGCGTCTTATAGAGCAAAAATACGGTATGCTTTTCTTCGGCTGTTGCCAGTTGTCTAGAATTCTCTTTATTTTGAACTGAATTGCCTCCTGTCCAGGGCTTACAAATAACTCATTGCTAAACACAAGTATAAAACATAGCTTTCTGATAAACCGAAAGTGGGGGAAGTAAGCAGCTGTATGCTGCTCAAAGAGGTACATTATATGTCCAGAACTCACTCCATGGAGTCTCGTGCAAACTGCAATTACCAGCCCCCAACCTGACCCACCAAAAAAAGTTCACAAATCTTATTGTATCAAATCTCACTAAGCTATTGAGCTAGCGTCCAACTAATAGCCTGGCTTAATTAGTAGCTGGCAATTTGTGCGAAGAAATGCTTAATGGCAGTAGATGAGAATGGCATTAGGAATAACAGAGGCAATAATGATGGCATTGCAAATGTTGGGGAGAGTTAAACTTCTTATGAGAAGTCTGGTCTGGCACATGCAGCATTTGTAATGTGATGGTGGATAAGGAGCAGAGCACGCTGTATGACATTTGCAGGGAAACCAAAATGCTTGTTTACAAAGCTATTGTACTACCAACCTTACTGTATGCTTGTGAAACATGGACCACTTATAAACGCCATCTCCAACTCCGTGAAAGATTCCATCAATGGTGTCTCCGAATTTTTTTTTACACATCACTTGGGAAGACAGGTGAACTAATGCCACTGTGCTGGAAGAAGCAAAGATCACCAGTGTCAAAGCAATGATTCTTCAACATCAGCTTCTTTGGATTGGTCATGTGGTTCAGATACCCGATTATCGTCTTCCAAAGCAATTATTCTATTGCAAACTTAAAAATGGAAAGCGTAATGCTAGTGGTCAACAAAAGCGGTTTAAAGACTCTCTCAAGGCAAATCTTTAAAAATGTAGTATAAACACCAACAATTGGGAAACATTGGCTTGTGACTGCTCCTACTGGAGAACAGCCTTTACCAAAGGTGTCATGGACTTTGAAGATGCTCAAACTCAGGACGAAAGGGAGAAACGTGCTAAGAGGAAGGCACGCTTGGCAAACCCTCACCGTGATCAACTCCCACCCAGAAACCTATGTCCCACTGTGGAAGGACATGTGCATCCAGAATTGGCCTCTACAGCCACTTATGGGCTTACTGTTAAGACAGTGTTGATGGAAGACAATATTACTCAGCTACGAGTGATCGCCAAAGATGATGATTCATTTAGTGGAAATAACAAGTTTTCCCCAAAATCTTCCATCTTTGTTCTTTGGTCAGGGATATATGATAGCTATACTTCCTGTTATCAGCTTTCTTGACATCAAAGGAAAGTGTGGGGGGCTCTTCTGCATTTTCCAGAGTTAGGAGAGGCTCAGGGAGTCCCTGAAATAGTTGGGTGGCGTCTTGTACGCCTCCTTCTGGCAACTCCTGAAGCCAAGTTGGTGCCAAACCTATTGCTCTGCTTTCCTTTGGACCACATCAGCAAGGCAGAGAGGGGGATCTTGTTGTTTTGCTACCTGGGCAGCCCAGGACCTCCATGCCCACTGCCCAAGCTTGTGCCCCAGGGAGGTCACTTTGGTGCTCCTAACACAGCAGTTTGACTTCAACGCCTTCCCAAGGGACGCTTCATTGTCTCTCGAGACAGACTGATGCCAACAACAACAGTTGGTGATGATGTAGGAGAGAGCTTTCTCAGCAACTGTTCCCTGTCTGGGGAATCTCCTCCACTTAGAGAAACATAAGGCAGTGATAATGTTGTCATTTTGGTGCCAGGTGAAGGCATGTTCATTTACTCAGATTTTTTTTAGGTTTTTAATGTGGCTGTTTTAGCCTTCTCTATTTAGATTTTTTTCCTTTCCTTTTTTTAAAAAAAAAACATGAATCATTTGTGTTATGTACTGAAGTTCTCACCCTGGGCCAGCGGGGGGATACTGTAGATAGTTCAAGTCCACATATGCAAATAAGGGATCGAAAGTGACGTTCAGTGATTGGATAGTTACAGAAAATGGTTACTGTTGCGTTCTAGTGGAGCTCTATATAACCAGGCTGGCTAAACAGTTCAGTTCTGTTCTGGCCTGTGGATAAACAAGAGCTGTTTGAAGAATCGCTGTGTCGTCTGATATGTTCACCCACAACTTAACAACTTGTTTTTATTCATGGTTGTTTTAATTAACATCATATTGTACCCCATCCGTGCATAGGTGCAGCTTGAGGACAAGCTGTACATTGTTTCAATCAATCAATCAATCAATCAATCAATCAAATAAATGCTTAGACATCAGAAATAAGAGCCAGTAGCATGTAATGGTTAGAGTGCAGGATCAGGGAGACCCAAGTTCAACTTCTCACTCACCCATGAAGCACAACAGCTGACCTTGGGCCAATCATAGAATCATAGAGTTGGAAGAGACCACAAGGGCCATCGAGTCCAACCCCCTGCCAAGCAGGAAACACCATCAGAGCACTCCTGACATATGGTTGTCAAGCCTCTGCTTAAAGACCTCCAAAGGAGGAGACTCCACCACACTCCTTGGCAGCAAATTCCACTGTCGAACAGCTCTTACTGTCAGGAAGTTCTTCCTAATGTTTAGGTGGAATCTTCTTTCCTGCAGTTTGGATCCATTGCTCCGTGTCCGCTTCTCTGGAGCAGCAGAAAACAACCTTTCTCCCTCCTCTATGTGACATCCTTTTATATATTTGAACATGGCTATCATATCACCCCTTAACCTCCTCTT
>JAXCMG010000079.1:704728-716075 GCA_034642415.1 Podarcis siculus | reverse complement strand
GAGCAGAATACAGTGGCACTATTACTTCCCTTGATCTAGATGCTATACTCCTATTGATGCAGCCCAGAATTGCATTGGCTTTTTTAGCTGCCGCGTCACACTGTTGGCTCATGTCAAGTTTGTGGTCAACCAATACTCCTAGATCCTAGATGCAGTTGAGGTCATGCTAAATCCTAGCTTAACACGAGGAGACAGCCACATCAAACCTTGGGCTCAATGTGAAAAAATCATCGTATTTCATATACACACTCATGGCGTCTGAAGTGGAGGTCATGGACCAGGAATGAGATTTTGAGGTTGCAGTGGATGGCTCAATGAAGATGTTGATCCAGTGTGTGGCAGCTGTGAAAAAGCCAAATTCCATGCAAAGGATTATCTGGAAAGGAATTAAAGCAACAACAACAACCTGCCAAGGCCATAATGCCATTATACAGATCTATGGTGTGACTGCATTTGGAATATTGTGTACAGTTCTGGTTGCTTCACCTCAAAAAGGATATTGTAGTGTCAGAAAAGGTTCAGAGAAGGACAGCCAAAATGACCAAGGGACAGGAGAAACTCCCCTATGAGGAAAGTTCACAGCATTTGGGAGTTTAAAGTTTAGAGAAACTTGGACGTCATTGATATCAAATAAGAGACGACAAGGTATCAGTTTATAGAAGTATGCATGGAGAAAGTGGATAAGGAAAAGATTTTTCTCCCTCTCTTATGAAACTTGATGAAGCTGAATGTTGGAACATTCAGGACAGATAAAAGAAAGTACCCGGTAGTTATTTGCCTAGAACATAGTTAAACTATGGAACTCACTCCCAAAGGAGGCAGTTGTGATGGACAGATCTTGGGTCATCCCCCTTAAGACCTAGAAGCCAATCAGTGCTGGGTGGAGTGCCAACCAATCAGGAAGGAGTTGAAAGACCCTCATCATTCCAGAGTAATATTGGCGGGGGTGAGGAGAGAAATAACGGCTGCAACAAAAATAATGTGGAGAATATTTGGGAGGAGTTCTGCAAAGAGGCTTTCCTTTTCTTTCGGGGAGTGAGAAGAAAAATCTCAGATGTTTTCTCCGGATTCAAACCCCGCTTCCCAATAGTTTTCCTTTCCAGCTTGGGTCAATTTCAAGTTGGGCTGCAAAGGAGGAGGGGAAGTCCCTTTAAATCCAGCATGGAATGGAAGCTCTGCTTTGGGCCTCCAATCAGGAGGGCTTTTACATTTGGTGCCAAATTTAAAAGGCGTCCAATGAAAGCCCTGCTTTCAGAACAACAATTGGGAGTGCACTGTAACACCCTCAGTTGTTCCTTTCCAGCTGTGCCTTTACCTGCCCTGGCATGAGGCAAGTGGGCATGGCTGAGGGGAAATGGCCTTGCAGGCCATACTTGGAAAACTGATTTGGTCCACAGGCCAGAGTTTCCTGATGGCTGAGGCACTGGAAAAACCTCCCCCCCACTTCATATTGTGTTTCATTTCTGTGTCCCACAAAGCTACACAATGGGCTTACTTTTTCAGTTTTATATTCTTCCAGTCTTATGCCATCATAATAGGCAAAGGTGCTTCTAGTAAAAGGTAAAGGTAAAGGGACCCCTGACCATTAGGTCCAGTCATGACCGACTCTGGGGTTGCGGCGCCAAGGGAGCCGGCGTACAGCTTCCGGGTCATGTGGCCAGAATGACTAAGCCGCTTCTGGCGAACCAGAGCAGCGCACGGAAACACCGTTTACCTTCCTGCCAGAGTGGTACCTATTTATCTACTTGCACTTTGACGCACTTTCGAACTGCTAGGTTGGCAGGAGCTGGGACCAAGCAATGGGAGCTCACCCCGTTGCGGGGATTCGAACCGCCGACCTTCTGATCAGCAAGTCCTAGGCTCTGTGGTTTAACCCACAGCGCCACCCACATGCCTTGTGCTTCTTGTACACCATAACAAAATGTACAACCAGGTATCTATCTTCATGCCTGCAGCCTTGTTTTCACAGCCTGTCTGTTGTCTGATAATGTTTCTGCTCTCCCTCCCTCCCTCCTGGGACAGAAGATGTCTCCAGAGCCCACAAGAAGGTTCTGTGAAGATCTTGCCTTGGTACAGAAACATTTCCTTGATTTAGCATCGGACAAGATGAATTCACACCCTGTATTCCATACAGTTGTCTGGCAAAGACACCAACCCCCTGTTTCTCTCAACTTTGCTAGATCTCCAAGAACAGCCTTAAACCACAACTTCCTATGTTTAGGCTCGGTAATTATTCTCACCCCCTTATCAGCATATAACTGGGTTTGTCTCCTGAGCAGATTTAATGTACCGCTTGCCAGACTACAACACGGATCCCTCGTTAGGACAACCACGTTCATATTTTAGGGCTGTGCCTGAGAAAAACAAGCAACGCCAGTAGCTGATCAGAAGAGATAATTAGCTGAAGATACGGGAATTGCTGACTTGTTGTTAAAACCTGCACACTCAGCACAGGCTGAGCTAAGCAGAAGTACCTCCCTGGATATGGAATCCTCCCCTATTTTCCAGTTCTTGATTGCAAGGAAAACAAGTGAGAGACACTGAACAGCTTTCCTGAAGCAACTGGTGTCTTGTGCTGAAGACAATTATTTGGGGGTGGCAGGACTCATCAAAGAAAAGGAAAAACAGACTATCTCCTTTCCTTCACACTGCATGTGTCTCTTAAACACCTTAAGATGGTGGGGTCATGCCAGAGGTGGACTCTGGTAATCTATAATATGGCGCCCTGTGCGGGGCCAAAATTTGGTGCCCCTGAATGGATCTTCTCAATTTTGCACCCCATTGGGCACTCAAGGCAAAGGCAAAGGGATCCCTGACCATTAGCTCCAGTCGTGACTGACTCTGGGGTTGTGGCGCTCATCTCGCTTTACTGGCCGAGGGAGCTGGCGTACAGCTTCCGAGTCACGTGGCCAGCATGACTAAGCCACTTCTGGCAAACCAGAGCAGCGCACGGAAATGCCGTTTACCTTCCCGCCGGAGTGGTACCTATTTATCTACTTGCACTTTGACGTGCTTTTGAACTAGGTTGGCAGGAGCAGGGACTGAGCAACGGGAGCGCACCCCGTCGCAGGGATTCGAACCGCCGACCTTCTGATCAACAAGTCCTAGGCTTTGCAGTTTAACCCACAGTGCCACATACATCCTGTATTGGGCACCCAAGTCACCCTAAATCCAGTGCTGGTCATGCCCAGCCCTACGACACTCACCATTACTACAGGAATAAGACTGAACAACTGACTTTGCTTGTAGCACCAGAATCTTGAGGTGAAATGAATGCAAAAGCAGTTATCCCAGAATGGAGTTGGCACAGCCTGCAAAGTCATCTTCATCTGATAGTAAACCTGGCTGAATTTATATAGGCAGGCCTGCCCCATCTTTTCTCCCAACCCTAGGCTGCCATGCTCCTCCCAATACTTCCCTCTCAAATTAAAGTCCACCAATAAGTGGAGCAAATAGACTATGAAGAGAAAGATTCTCTTTGAAGAGAGACAGTTTCAAAGTAGCACTCACAAGTCATTTACAGTTCTTTAGTGTTGAAATATCACGTCCCCAAAGGGCAAAATGGACAGCACTTACTATTTTCAGAGGATTGGATCCTTGGGGCTAAGCGTGGTTATTCAAAGCGGAGGCACAGCTCATTTGCTATCAAACCCCTGCCTACTCACAACATCATGCCGTCTTCTGCCTATGTCTGCTAATCAAATCACTTCCCCATGTCTCAGTCCCTGTTCTCTATTTCACCCACATGATATACAGAAACTGCTGTTGTCCTGGCCAGGGACCACATCACATTTACTTTACCTACATTCAGCGGGATGAATCTAGGACAGTGGTAGCCAACTTGGAGTCCCGTAACACCTTGTTGTTGTTGTTGTTGTTGTTGTTTAGTCGTTTAGTCGTGTCCGACTCTTTGTGACCCCATGGACCAGAGCACGCCAGGCACTCCTGTCTTCCGCTGCCTCCCGCAGTTTGGTCAAGCTCATGCTGGTAGCTTTGAGAACACTGTCCAACCATCTCGTCTTTACAGCATTGGACTTTCCTTTCGCTTCCAGGCATATCCACAACTGAGCAACCTTTCGGCTTTGGCCCAGCTGCTTCATCAGCTCTGAATCTACTTGTACTTGTCCTCCGCTCACCAACTCCTAGCCATTGCCCATGCTGCCTGGGACTGATGGGAGTTGTAGTCTTCAACACGTGGTGGAAACCACATTGGCAACCCCAGAGTAAGGCACTACTAGAAAGACACACAGCTTCCATTTGCTCATTGCACAATAAAGCTGTAGGACTCACAGCTTTTCACAGAATCTGCCTCGGCTGCAGTGTATGCAAGACATAAGAGCTAGAACCATTCAGACTTTTTCTTTCTTTTGTAAATGCTTGTCAGTCCATAACATAAAGGAAGACATATGTTACTAGAAAGTGGATCGTTCTTGAAACCAAAACAAAATCTGGTTGGCTGGGAGAACGAGAAGCTAGACTGGCTGATGGGCTATTGGTCGGATCTCACCTGCTCTTCTTGTGTTCTCAACTGGAGTCTTTGAGGATCTGTCGTAACCCTGTACTGCCAGACAGGGCAGAGGTCTGTGGAGGGAGAAGGCAGCCAACCAGCCAAGTCTCAGGGAGCACTTGACTGGAGGCAGAGTCCGTATACAAGGTTCAGTCCAGTCCTAAGGTCAGGAGTATTTCAGTTCACGTAGTCAGACAATCCAGGGGTCAAGAAAGCCAAGGGTCCAAGGTCATGAGAAGCAGTAAGGTCTGGCCAAGAACAACAAATGTTGTTTCTAGCAACTGACTGAGGCTGGAAACCTTGCTTAAGAAATCTGGAGCCAGCTGGGTCTCATCAGGAGCAAGAAGGCTGATCAGCATCAGGTGGAGTCACTACACCTTCTGCTCCTTCAGGCTGCTGCTCAGCAGGTGAAGCCGACTCCTGGCCCATGACAGGATCTTGACCAAAATGGTCAGTAGCTTCTTCCATAGATTTCTCCTTCAGCTTTTCTCTATGGGCACTCAGCAAACACAAGCCAATTGGTCTATTGAATGGCCTCACCCTGCTCAAAGTGCTAAAGAATTGTTCAATGGTGCATATTGTGACTGGGATAGAAAGTGTTGTAAGGGTGACCATTTTAATAGCAGGGAACGGTTTTGTGTGGTGCAATGGCTCAACAAGGTTCAGGTTGCATATGTCATATGATCACAGATATATTTCTTTGGTACTTTCTTTTTTTTGGCCCACAACTCATCCCCAAGGTTTTCAAATTTCTAAAGAGCTTAAAGGTCTTTTTCTTCAGTGTGGTATATCTGAGATGGATGTAGTTTCCAACAAACTGTATGCCATTTTGGTTTTCATCACCAAAACAAGTCGTTGGAGAGGTAATAAGTGAATATAGGTAGGGAATGTAGATGGACCACTGCCCTGTGGATTGGTTGAGATGATTGGCAGGAGTTTTTTGTTGCACTGTTTCTCTGGGTGCTTTAAGTTCTTCCTCCACGTCACCTGCTGGTTTCTTCTTGTTCTCTGTTATTGCGCTAAAGGTCTCCTCACTAGTTTTTCTGTGTTGTTCCATTACTTCCAGCAACTCTTGGTTGCTATTCATTTCCATTACATCTAACTTCACAGACTGCAGAACTTGGGTGACTGACGCCAGCACTGATGAATATCTGCTTAGGATCAAAAGATAAGGCCATGAAAGATGTTGCTGGTGACACGCACACAATAACTGGTGCAAAAGTGGTGTTGCTCTGATCCTGCTAATTGCTTCAGTTGCAGGACAGCACTCGTGCAATTTTCTGCAAGCACACAGACTAACTGGGTGTAAATAAACAAATACCTTTAGGATTCCAGGAAGGGACAAGTACCCTCCCTCGCAGACACCCATGCCTCTACAGAAGGCAGCAGTAGAAGCAAAACAAAACTCAGATTGTGCTGTGCAAAGTATGGAAGGCATTTTCTGCCACCAACCTTCCCAGGAAGGCCAGGGTGAAAAATCCACATCTTCCTTGGTGCAATTTCCTTCCTCCTCTGGCCTCTTCCTTACTTGTGGCCTTGTTTTCTGTGACGTCCCCTTCTCTCACCCTTGACACTGTCACTGCCTCCACCAACACCATCCCACTAATTAATAGAGATGGACAACATCCCCCAGGCTTACATTGGACTGAGTTAGAAAATAAGGCAAACTGCTCTCCCTGCTCCAATGGAAGAAGCTCAGGCTAGCTCACAACAGAACATCACTCACTCATGACTTGATTAGGGATAAAGAGGTTGACCTGGCAGGTACAATTGGGGCAGCTCAGTGGCAAATCACCTGGTTGGCATGTAGAAGGTCCTCAGTTCAATTTACCAGTATCTCCAGTCAGAAAGATCAGGTAGCAGATGCTCCACCCCATATAACTAAAGCCCATGTATTCCATCAAAGAATCCTGGTGCTCAGCTCAGTTCCACAGGGGCCGTCTGCAATGTGAGATTCCCTAAGATGCTTGGGGAATCTGTCTTCACCACCCTTGATCTCTGTGGAACCACTGAGCGAGTTCCTTAGTGGGGTTTGGAGTGTGTCATCAGCATAGCTGTCAAGCGTCCCTTATTTGGCGGGACAGCCCCTTATCCCAGCACCATTGATGATGTCCCTTAAATTTCCTGGGTTTCAAAGGAAGCAGCTCCTCTCCCTCCCTGCCGGCCAGGGAGGAGGGAGGCTCCAACTGTGTTGCTTGGCTGCGATGCTCACCCAATAAGGAGTCTAAGAATGACGGGGGTGGAGCTTGCATGCCTTGTGCCTATCAAATCGGCCGTGTTGCCTGGGGACTCGCCTTTGCTCAACACCTCCCAGCGGAGAGGTGATGGTGGTTTTCTTGGCTGCATCCCCTTTGCCGGGTTGCTGCGCTGTGGGAACCACCGCTTGAGGCTTCGTTTGGCTGCTGGCTGGGCTTTCTGCCTTTGGCTCGGAGGGGCTCAGAAGTTGAACGTACCTGTGCTCTGAAAATCCCTTATTTTGGCTGCGGATCCCTTATTTTCAAGGCTGCTGGTCCCTTATTTTCAAATCTGTAAGTTGACAGCTATGGTCGTCATCAATATGGAACACAGTTCTGTTTCTCCTTCTCTTCAGAGCCAGATGCGGCTATGGGAATTAACAAACTGAGGCTCAAACTGAGCCAAAGGCACAGTTTGTTGGTGGCTTCTAAGTCCACATGAGTGGGATTCAACCTGTGCTTCTTGAAGCAGGGGGGAAAGAACCAAACAAGGATCTGACAAGTGCATTTGGGAGGCAGAAGAAGCCCCTAAGAAACATGCACCATGTATATATGCAAGCATTTGTTTTCCCTTGGCTCTCTTCTTGAACCATGGGCAATGCGAAAGAAGCAGAGGTGATATCTCTGGAAGCCCATGTATTTCTTAGAAGCTGCCAGCTTTTATGAGTCCATATAATGTGCCAAAGTTCATTATTTTCTCTTAAAGAGAAGATTAAAAATATCACCCAGAGGGCTGATTAGCATGCCTGTTCTCAGAGTTGCAGTCATCAAGTTTAATTACTGTGTGGCTATCAATACTGCTTATCAGAATGGCCACAAATGCAAAATGCACTCCTGTTTTGAAACAGATTAAATATTGCTTTCCTTGCAGAGCTTTTGCTATTCCCTAAGAGGCACATTTCTTAACCACAATCAGGGCATCATAACTCACAATGGGGAACCACAGGAGTCTGTGGGACAAAGGTGAAAGGCAAGAGTGCGGAACGCTTGGCCCTCCAGCGGTTGCTGTGAACTGAGCTCCCTTCATCCCTGGCCATTCTTGCTAGGGCTGATGGGGAGTGTAACATCTGGGGAGTCAGTGCTTCTCCATTCCTGATGAAAGAGACGATGTGCCCCCCAACATTTCTCCAATGAAAATAGGGACGTCCTAAGACAGCATCTTAAAAAGCAGAGACATCACCTTGCCGACAAAGGTCTATATAGTTCAAGCTACGGTTTTCCCAGTAGTGATGTATGGAAGTGAGGGCTGGACCATAAAGAAGGCTGATCACTGAAGAATTGTTGCTTTTGAATTATGGTGCTGGAGGAGACTCTTGAGAGAGCCATGGACTGCAGGAAGATCAAACCGTTCCATTCTTAAGGAAATCAGCCCTGAGTGCTCACTGGAAGGACAGATCCTGAAGCTGAGGCTCCAATACTTTGGCCACCTCATGAGAAGAGAAGACTCCCTGGAAAAGACCCTGATGTTGGGAAAGATTGAGGGCACAAGGAGAAGGGGACGACAGAGGACGAGATGGTTGGACAGTGTTCTTGAGGCTACCAACATGAGTTTGACCAAGCTGTGGAAGGCAGTGGAAGACAGGAGTGCCTGGAGTGCTCTGGTCCATGGGGTCACGAAGAGTCGGAAACGACTAAAGAACAACAAAGGAAAAGTGGGATTTCCAGGATCAAGCCAGAAACCAGGACGGTTTCTGTAAATCCAGGACCTTCCCTGGAAAATAGGGACACTTGGAGGGTCTGGGGGTGGGAAGAGTTTTTTAGCACAATGGACAAATGCAGAGTTTACCTTGGTGTAATGGGTTAGTCCTCCAACAAAAGGCATTACCAGAGAGACAAAAACCTTCATGGAGTGGGCAAACAGTCAGTGAGAGATGTGGCTGGGAAAGGGTCGTGATGTGGGGGAGAGTCCTGAGAGCCAGAGATAGGGACTTCTGGAGATACATCTAAGATTCCTCTTCACATCTGCTACATGGCAGATTTTGATGCTTCCTTTGTTCCAGAGAACAGAGCCTGGTGGTTAAGATCTGACACTTGACTTTTAGTCAGTGCTTAAAAATAGCATACATGGAGTTTAAGCCTCTTGGTGATGAAAAGGTACTCTGTGCATGCTCTTCTTTCTTATTACGTGAGATATTCCAGCACTCAGCCAATTCCAGGACAGAGTCCTAACTTAATGCAAGTCGTGCAGGGAGGGCTGAACAAAAACAGCCCTCCCAAATTCAATGTCAAATGTCCAGTTTTAGGGGGTGAACAGACGATTCTGAATGATTTGTCCTTTGAAATACCCGCCCACATACTTTGAGCCAGGCATTCTAAGGATTGGATTCTTGGTTCTTCTTTATGACACCCTGTCTCCCCTTGAAAACACACGGAAAACTTGCATTTCCTTCCAGAAGTGAGATTCTTTTGCTCTAGGAGAAACGCAAGCGGCTTCCCACTGAGAAACTACAAGCTCCTCTCATTGGCAGTAGGGCAGTCATTTATATGGTTATATAATGGCCTGCCGCTTTTGGTTGAAGGAATGTTTTGTGACTGCTTCTCTCCCCCCCCCCCCCGCCACAACGCAAGTCTTATGCATTAGCCACTAAAGCAGACCCCTAAAAGCTGCTGTTCTCTGCCTCTCCCTCTCTCTCCCCACGATGAGCCATGTGATAGCTAAGTTAACAGCACTGGAGTGTGCTGAGATGCTTTTTGCGATTACTGAACTGTCAGCAACACAGTTGTTTCTGTTAACTCTGCCGAAAGGAACACTCTGGGGAGGGAATGCCAGTGGCCAGGGAGAGAGGGGAAGAGGCTTTGCTGTTTTCTGGTCGCGACAACGTTGGAGGGCTCCTGTTTGGTTCTCGCCGCTGGAAATGCTCACAGGCTGAAGTGGTGCTTTTGGGTGCATAATTTGCCTTCTGTAGGAAGGGCCATAGCTCAGTGGTAGAGCATCTGATTTGAGTGCAGAAGGTCTCTGGTTCAATCCCCAACGACAGGCTTCCTCAAACTCAGCCCTCCAGATGTTTTTGGCCTACAACTCCCATGATCCCTAGCTAGCAGGACCAGTGGTCAGGGATGATGGGAGCTGTAGTCTCAAAACATCTGGAGGGGCGAGTTTGAGGAAGCCTGCCCAATGTCATCTCTAGGTACAGCTGCCTGTAACCCTGGAGAGAGGCTGCCAATCCGTGTAGACAGTACTGAGCTAGGTGGACCAACGGTTGTTGAGACAATAGAGTGCATTCCAGGGGTGAAGTCAAATTGCTGGGGAATCTCAGCGCCTGATGTGGCTGCAGAGGCCAGTAACTCATAACTGCTGCCTCCCGTGCTGTTTTTGCTGCATTAACACCAAAATGACCTCTCCGGGGTGCAAGCCTGAGCAGTGGCCGGACTTCCATATGAGGCAACTTACTATGTTCCTAGTATGGCCAGCTAACACTCAATAACCTAGACTGCATCTAACGTGTGTGTGTGTGTGTGTGTGTGTGTGTGTGTGATCACATTTCACTCTGCCTTGGCTATAACCATCCACCAGCTTTCTTTGTCTTGTCAGACCTTTGAACATGTTGATAATGTTTCTTAAGAGCAAGCCTCCCCACTAGCTTAGGTTTGATTGGTGGAATTTGCACATACGTGTCTGCTCATTCATTAATAAAGTAACCGCTCTGAATTACTACATTGAATTTAGAACTTCATCCAGAAAATAGGACATGGTACCAGGAGTGACTTATATTGTGTGAAAGTACAGTGGAATGTTTGAGGGCTCTGAGTCCTTTATCTTTCTCGCACTAGGGAGCTGAGGAATGGAAGACATTTCTTATTTGCTACATAGATTATAAGACAGATGTTCAGAAAATTGCTATTTTTCTTAATGTGGCAGGCACTGATGTGTGAAACTTGTATTATTCCTCTGAGCTGGCTGCTGACAAAAAAAACAGCTATAAGGCACTGGTGGGAAGCACTGTCTTCCTAAAACTGACAGTGGAAAGGTATAAATTTAAAGGTTTCAGCAAGACGGAGAAACTTTTGGAACGTTTCTCTCAAATTGCAAGTCCAATCCTTTCAGAGAGCTGAGAAGCTTTCACAAGAGATCAGATTGTGCAGGGCGTAAACCATTCTGGGTTGCAATGACATTTGTTGGAGGAGCTTGAGTTGACGTTGAATAGAGTTGTGCAGTTATGCCAAGAAGCAGCAGAATGAAAGCAGCAAAACTTTGGGGTGAAGAAGATCAGCAGACATAAAGCTCAGGCAGCAGTTAACAGAATGTTTCAGTCACCTACACCTGCTCTCTGCAGACAGGGTTGTAGAATGCAGGGTTCAAGAAGCTGCGCAGCCCATGCAGCAATATGTTTCTGCTATAAGGATGGCAGCAATTGCAAGAGTTTGCAAGCAGAAATTCACTAGCAAAGCAGTTGAATTGGTGAATCAGTTAGATGGTGTGGTGTCGTTGCAGGAGGTGGGGTCTTGATGACTCACCACGTAGGACAACAGCAGGAATTGCTACACAAGCTGGAGGAGGAGAATGTCCTCAGGGGAGGGGCATCATAGACAAGCCAAAATCTAAGTTGACCTGGTTTGTTTAATAATAATAATAATAATAATAATAATAATAATAATAATAATAATA
>JAXCMG010000079.1:668674-704718 GCA_034642415.1 Podarcis siculus | reverse complement strand
AATAATAATAATAATAATAATAATAATAATAATAATAATAATAATAAATTTTATTTATATCCCGCCCTCCCCAGCCGAAGCTGGGCTCAGGGCGGCTAACAACACTCAAATAATCAAATAAAACAGTTGAATAATCACACATTCTAAAAATATTTCATTATAAAAATTAATTAAAATCAAATTGATGGCAACCAATTAGGCAAAATTCTGTGCAGGTTGCCAGAGGAGGGAGTCAGGCTGCGCCCTGACCAAAGGCCTGGTGGAACAACTCTGTCTTGCAGGCCCTGCGGAAAGATGTCAGGTCCCGCAGGGCCCTGGTCTCTTGTGACAGAGCATTCCACCAGGAATTCCATTTAAAGCAGGCATGGCCAAAATTGGCCCTCCAGCTGTTTTGGGACAACAACTCCCATCAACTCCCAGTTGTGGACGACTCTGGGGTTGTGGTGCTCATCTTGCTTCACTGGCCAAGGGAGCCGGCGTACAGCTTCCAGGTCATGTGGCCACCATGACTAAGCCGCTTCTGGCGAACCGGAGCAGTGCACGGAAACGCCGTTTACCTTCCCGCCAGAGCGGTACCTACTTATCTACTTACACTTCGTGCTTTCGAACTGCTAGGTTGGCAGGAGCAGGGAGCTCACCCAGTCGTGGGAATTTAAACCGCCGACCTTCTGATCAGCAAGCCCTAGGCTCTGTGGTTTAACCTACAGCACCACCCACGTCACTAGCACTATGATAAAGATACACAATTCTTGCACACACACGCACACACATAGATTGGCTGAAAACCTAGGGGTGTTTTTGTTTGGGCTTGTGTATTTTAAACACAAAGCTTATTCCTGCTTGAGTTGGAAAAACTCTTAATCAAGCTTCAACTATATAGGAACAAATTTGAGAGGTTGCGTCATAGTGCATTCAGTTTTAAATCCCAAACACAATCTATTCCAGGCTGTGGCGCTTAAGTCCTTTTCCCATAGCTGGATTAATAGCTAGGATTCCTGAAGAAAAGTGTCCTTGCCATTACATCTTTATACTGAGAAAGGCTTTAGCACAGCTGTTACAGGCACACGAGCCTCACCAGACAAATGAAAAGCCTACCCCCTGTTCTGTTGTGATTCCCCCATGTCCTGTCCCATTATAAATACACTTTCTCTCCTTATTTATTGGAGAAAACAAAAGCCTGCAGAAAGACTTGATTAGTTATCTGTTAACTGTTGCAAAGACAGTGATCTTGCAGACATGGAAGAACCTAGAGGGGCTTAGTTTAAAATATATGGTACAACCAAATATGGCAGGTGGCCTTGGTGGAAAAATGGTTAGAGAAATGAAAATTGGCAACTAATCAAAAGGCAATAGATATTCCACCCCCACCCCACCCAGTATGATTTTATTGTTCATAGGAATCAACAAGAAGTTGGTCAGATCCCCACCATTCAGCTAGGACTGGCATAGTTAGATAAGATATGGTCAGTGGTGGCACCAGAAAAAAAATTCTGGGAGGGCACAGAAGGGGCAAACTATATTTCTAGGTGGGCGAGAAAGAGAAATAAGAACATACGTGTCACAAACTGGTTGGACACAGAGGAATGATGGGAGGAACCAGTTGGGGAACTACCGAGGAAGAAGACTCAGAGCCCGGGGAGTGGTGGTGGGACATCAATGAGTGGTCACAAGGAAAAGATTGGGAAGAAGAGGTGTTGGAAGCTGAAGGGGCAACAGGGCTCAGTGAACTGGGAGAGTCTGTGGCAGAGAGAATTCCAGACTCAGAAGCAGAAGCTGAAGCAGTAGAGGAGGGAGGCCAAGAAGTAGAGATGGCTGGTGAAGAAGCCAGGGCGTCCCCCACCCTTCTGCTGCAACAAGCTCCCCAGTCTCCCAGGACCAGGAGAGGTATGAAGAGGGAGGAGCAAAGAAAGGCACGTTGGCATAGTCTCAGGTTGCTTGGGAAGGACCTGGGAGAGGAGGTGACAGGCAGCTGTGGGAAGGCATGGACCTTCAGTCTCCACAACAGCCACATAGGTGCAAAACCTACTAGGAAGAGTTGCTGTGCTCATTGGCCTAGCACTCCTGAGCTGACTTTGTTTCTTCTGATAAAGAGTTGGAGTTAACTCTGTGTGATTTATTGCTGGCCTGCTCCCGACACCTGGTCTAGGAATTGTCCAGTGGCTAGAAAAGCCTAGGACATCCAAACTTTTCAAGTGAATGAAGGGATTACCTCTGCCACCAAAGCTGGACAGTCTAGGGAGCAGAGGAGGGTTGCGCCTGATGCTGTGGTTACTGATGCTCCTCATCTTTCAGTCAGGTGGAGTTGGTTGTGGGGGAGTGGAAATTCTATACAGTCATACCTTGGGTTGCGAACACTGCGGGTTGCTCGTTTTTGGGTTGCGGTCTGTGCCAAACCCGGAAGTACCAGAACGGGTTACTTCCAGGCTTCGGCGCTCGTGCATGCGCAGAAACACAAAATGATGTCATGTGCATGCGCAGAAGAGCCTAATCGTGCCACGCGCGTGCGCAGACACAATGCTACAGGTTGCAAATGCTTTGGGTTGTGAACGTGCTTCCTGCACGGATCACGTTCACAACCCGAAGTATGACTGTACTTACCCTTTGTGAGAAAAGAAAAGTTTGTTGCATTTATAGTTGAAGTTAGCAACTGCAGACTGAGAAAAAAGATGATGATATTAAGGGTCCCTTAGAAGTATTTGGAAGTGAGCGTGTTTATGAGATCTTAGGGTGCTTGGAATCAGAGCATCGTTGGCCTGGAGCTACTGAGTTGGGAGGTTCATAGTTTAGTGGCTGGTGGCCAGGAACTGAAACATTTGCTGACTAATTTGCAGGTGTTCCCAGACTTGGTCCGAGCACAAGAAACATGTCTCTGGAGTTCAGATAGTTGACTTACATGGCTCTTCAGAAAGATAGGGGCAGCAGGTGTGGCAATTTTTGTTAAAGAAGATTTGAATTATGCTGCGCTGGGGGTGGGGAGTGGGGTGGGGTTTGAGACCTCTCTTGAATATCTTGCTTTAGATGCCCCTTTAGTTAAGTGTTGATATTTTAAGGGCATTTAATTCATATAATCTCTGTCTCCCTCTAGACGCCGGTGGTTTAAATTGTCTCCTGGAGGTGGTGTTGGGTCCTTGTATATTGTGTGGTGATTTTTAGTCACAGTTCCCTCTGGGAAAGTTGGAAGGCTGACAAAAAATGAGCAATTTCTGGAAAAGCTTACGTGAAGGTTATGTACTAGTGGTTTAGAGTGATGGAATTCCCACTCGGTTTGACTCATTTGCTGGACTGTTGCCCTGTCTGAAAGTCTTGCAAGCTCAGGGTGAGTAAGAAGTTATTGAGGAGAGCAATATGGACAGCGATGCCCAGGTCTCATATGAGGGTTGGGGAATCAGAAATGATATAGATGTGGCTCAAAGGTCTAATGAACTTTAAGAAGGCTAATTCGGAATTGTTTATATGCCTGGCTGTTTTGAGGATTATGGCGGCTGCGATGATGTGGAGTTTTATGAATAGTGGGTACAAAGTACCGTATACTGGGGCAGCCACTCCAGCTATTCCTAAGTGGAACAAAACAAGAAGTGGTTAGAATATGTCCCCTTGATGGTCGGATGAATGTAGTGAGGAGATTAAGGAACATAATATGGTTTTTCAAACAGTTAGACGTATCCTGGCAGGGGAGGACTTACTGCAATGGAAATATTAAAAGGCAGTGCTTAAAAGGGCACTCAGGCCCCAAACTGGAAATCCCACTATTGCGGAGTGGCAGGCAAAAATGATGGATTATGCGGAGTTAGCCAAACTGACCAGCAGGATTTGGGATCAAGA
The DNA here is from genome assembly GCA_034642415.1 of Podarcis siculus. Taxonomy (NCBI): domain Eukaryota; kingdom Metazoa; phylum Chordata; class Lepidosauria; order Squamata; family Lacertidae; genus Podarcis; species Podarcis siculus. The sequence goes on along the minus strand of JAXCMG010000079.1, from coordinate 700,896 downwards.
CAATCAGAAATTCCAGGATAATTAGAGTAAATTTATTGTATACTTAAAGGATAACTGTAAAAAATTAAAGACACCAGAAGGATTGAAGTAATTCCTACAATGTAGATAAGATGTAAAAAGTTAAAATACACGATTGGATTTGATAAAGGATACCAGCTGAAGGATGGGACGTGGGTGGCGCTGTGGGTTAAACCACACAGGCTAGGACTTGCCGATCAGAAGGTCGGCGGTTCGAATCCCCATTACGGGGTGAGCTCCCGTTGCTTGGTCCCTGCTCCTGCCAACCTGGCAGTTCAAAAACATGTCAGAGTGCAAGTAGATAAATAGATACCGCTCCAGCGGGAAGGTAAACGGCATTTCCGTGCACTGCTCTGGTTCGCCAGAAGTGGCTTAGTCATGCTGGCCACATGACCCGGAAGCTGTATGCTGGCTCCCTCGGCCAGTAAAGCGAGATGAGCGCCACAACCCCAGAGTCAGCCATGACTGGACCTAATGGTCAGGGGTTCCTTTACCTTTACCTCTACCTTGACCAGCTGAAGGGAATAAGGGAAGTCACAAGCTCAGCAGAGCAAAAAGGTTTATATGTTGATTAATGTATTATAAGAAAGACTGTGTAAAGAAAATAATAAAAATTTATTGGGAAAAAATAAAAATAAAAGGGCACTCAGGAGGACTAAAAGAAGAAGTTAGGAGCAATTGTTTTGTGTGTCTTAGGTCAATATGGATATTCTGGTAGCATTGGTGTCTAGGCAGATGAGGAAAATGAAGAAGATTCAGAATCAACAGAAGGAGACTCCACCTTTACTTGCTAAGGTGGGATGCTATCTATAGGGCATGTGGAGAAGGCTGAGGGGCTGGCAGATGCTTTTCAGAGAGTAAGCAGGGAAGATCACTGGTCTGAGCAGTTTCGACATTGACATGCTTCCTGTCTTAGAGACCACGGTGACATGCTAAACGCTTTTTTTATTCAGGGATGATGATTCCTTGAGTCTGGATTTTTCTATATGCAAACTGGAAAGAGTTTCAAAAATCCAAAGGAAATATCAACAAAGATACTTGTTATGCCCACTTGGATGTGCAATAAAAATCTTTCATATCACTTTCTTGAATACTGCACAACACTGTGCTAGATTTAATGGGCCCAAAATATTTGCTCCCTGAACAAAAAAAGGTCCACAACATCTCAGTTCATTGAACAAGAAGGTCAAAATTTGCGGGATTTAATCAGCTAGGAAAAGCTCAGTGTCCGGCCGCATTTTCCTCAGATTGATCTCCCAGATCTGGCTGCTTCCAGGATCATCTCCAGTTGAGAAGCTTTAGACAATTCCAGTCAGAAACAGCAAAAAGACAGGGAGGAATCAGCTCAGTGAGAATTTTGTTACGGGCTGTTGGAGGTTCATACGCTAAAGAGCCAAGACAGATTTAATAAAATCAGGCCTACTTTAAATGAAAGAGCTATGTGCAGGCTGCTCATTAGGGATAGATTAAAAAGAAATGAAATAATAATAATATAAAAAGATTCAAAAGAACTGCCCCCCCTCCCAACATGCGAGCTGCTCAACAGAAAGAAACTGAACGGCTTTTATGTAACGCTTGCAGCAATGAACTACACTGGAAGCCAGAAGCTACCCATTAGCGTTGATTAGGTGTTGAAGACTAAAAAGAGTCCATTAGTAAGGTTGGCTGAGTTTAAGACAATGGGTGAATACAGGCAGCTAACCTACCGCATGGGTAACACACGAAAGTTTGCCAATTTTTAAAATGTGTGCCACAGTGTGATAAGGTATAGCTTTGTAGTATACTGTGGTTCTTTAAACTCTATCCCCAGTAACTCTGGCTGGATCTAGACATCTTAAAAAGTGTTACAGGAAAACGCATTCTAAAGCTCATAATGGAAAATCGGATTGCCCAAGGTTCAAACTCATCTGGTGCCGCATATTTATAACACAATTATAACGATATAATTGCCTGAATGTTGCCGAAGCCTCTGTCTCTATCTAATAGTTCTTCTGCTCATATCCCACTAGCTGATAATATATCTTAGTTCTTCATGAACTTCTGTTTGGGGAAGAAGATTGTTATCATTAGCCATACTAATACAGTGGTACCTCGGGTTAAGAACTTAATTCGTTCTGGAGGTCCCTTCTTAACCTGAAACTGTTCTTAACCTGAAGCACCACTTTAGCTAATGGGGCCTCCCGCTGCCGCCGCGCCGCCGGAGCACAATTTCTGTTCTCATCCTGAAGCAAAGTTCTTAACCTGAGGTAATATTTCTGGGTTAGTGGAGTCTGTAACCTGAAGCGTCTGTAACCTGAAGCATCTGTAACCCGAGGTACCACTGTAATCGTATTGTTTCAAATGGGTCAGTAAAACATGTTCTCCTCTATTGGGAGTTATTCTCTTTCTCAAATGAAAAATAAACAAATGCCTTACATTTTAGCCTTCCAAGCCATAGAATCACAGAACAGAATCATAGAATTGTAGAGATGCAATGCAGGTATCTGTTGTTTTGCTGTTAAGCCTGTGAAACAATCTACTGCGGGCCATTTTAGATTGTCCACGTAACTTTTTGCGGTCCGTTTTCTAAAAAAAAAAACCCAAGCATGATTGTGATGTACATACATGCACATATCTCAGCTGCAACCACTAGAATATTAAGGGGGGGGGGACTAATTACAATGTTCAGCTAGAAATCAAGATAAGTCACATACAACACATACAACACCCAGCCGGTACAGTTGCAGAGAACCTTTGAGCACAAATGCAAAAAAGGCAGGCAAAGAAACTAAACAAACACCTTGTAGGAGAGATATTCAAAAGGACAGATTTCATGATAGCTTCCAAATATTGTGTCCCATATCTACCCAGGGAGGCTGTGGCAGAACACAAAACCTATTCCCATCCTCCATGGGAGACGGCCTTTGAAAAAAAGCACATGTAGCTGCACCATGAATACTTCTTCAAAAAGCAGTAATTGTGTCAGGAAGGTAGCTAAATCCAACCTCTCCCATTCTATACACATCATTGAAGAGCTGATAGGTGTCATTACAGCTTTTTGAAGAGGGGCTCAGCAGCATGCACAGTCAGAAGGGAACTGGGGACATACTAAAGTGAATTGGGAAATGTCAACATTGTCCTAGTGCTGGCTACTGTCACCAGTCAGCTGTCACGAAATTAAAAGATGCCTGCTTCTTGGGAGAAAAGCAATGACAAACCTAGACAACATCTTAAAAAGCAGAGACATCACCTTGCCAACAAAGGTCCGTATAGTGAAAGCTATGCTTTTCCCAGTAGTGATGTATGGAAGTGAGAGCTGGACCATAAAGAAGGCTGATCGCCGAAGAATTGATGCTTTTGAATTATGGTGCTGGGGGAGACTCTTGAGAGCCCCATGGACTGCAAGAAGATCAAACCGATCCATTCTCAAGGAAATCAGCCCTGAATGCTCACTGGAAGGACAGATTCTGAAGCTGAGGCTCCAATACTTTGGTCACCTTATGAGAAGAGAAGACTCTCTGGAAAAGACCCTGATGTTGGGAAAGATGGAGGACACAAGGAGAAGGAGACGACAGAGGACGAGATGGTTGGACAGTGTTCTCGAAGCTACCAACACGAGTTTGACCCAACTGCGGGAGGCAGTGGAAGACAGGAGTGCCTGGCGTTCTCTGGTCCATGGGGTCACGAAGAGTCGGACACGAGTAAACGACTAAACAACAACAGTGCTGGCTAAGGATATGCAGAGCAAGGCCTGAGGCTACCCAGCTAGCCAGCCCCATAATATGTCTCCTACTGGATCAACATGTTTATTTCTACACTTAAAAATAAAATAAAATGAAAAGGATTTCTGTAGTGTTTGCAGCAAAGGATCAAATGGCTATTTCAGACCTGAAAGCCAAACTATTACTTCCTAATGCTTTTTTTCTGCTTGAAAGATTTCTTGTGCCAAAATTGCTGTCATCCGAAATAACAACTGTCAGGGCTCTCTGCTCCGCTTGAAGAATGTGAGATGAAACGGGTGCTGGGTCTGATTTTAAGCAGCAAGCATTTCCATGCTGTTGATTTGCAGGCTTGAAAGAGAAGAAGCAGCTTGCATGGCCTTGGTCTGCCAAGCCTAAATCCACACAAGCAAGCCCAACCTGGAAGAACCATGTAACTCGCAGCATCTGCCAAGTGATGGCTTGGCTTTCTCTTTGATAATTCTTTTTTTCCAAGCTCTTGCATTTCCTCTCAATTGGATTATGACAGCAGAACATAACAGGATCAAGGGAAGTAATAGTGCCACTGTATTCTGCTCTGGTCAGACCTCACCTGGAGTACTGTGTCCAGTTCTGGGCACCACAGTTCAAGAAGGACACTGACAAACTGGAACGTGTCCAGAGGAGGGCAACCAAAATGGTCAAAGGCCTGGAAACGATGCCTTATGAGGAACGGCTAAGGGAGCTGGGCATGTTTAGCCTGGACAAGAGGAGGTTAAGGGGTGATATGATAGCCATGTTCAAATATATAAAAGGATGTCACATAGAGGAGGGAGAAAAGTTGTTTTCTGCTGCTCCAGAGAAGCGGACACGGAGCAATGGATCCAAACTACAAGAAAGAAGATTCCACCTAAACATTAGGAAGAACTTCCTGACAGTAAGAGCTGTTCGACAGTGGAATTTGCTGCCAAGGAGTGTGGTGGAGTCTCCTTCTTTGGAGGTCTTTAAGCAGAGGCTTGACAACCATATGTCAGGAGTGCTCTGATGGTGTTTCCTGCTTGGCAGGGGGTTGGACCCGATGGCCCTTGTGGTCTCTTCCAACTCTATGATTCTATGATTCTAAGGACCACAGCAAGCAAGCAGTGCACCAAGCCTAGTGCAGAGTCCTTTCGGTAGAGGACGGAGTGCAGAATCTCTTAAGAATGGCAAGTTCTTCTGTTGTCAGCTTAGAAGCTGGCAGATTTTACCTTGCAGAATTGCAGTAAGAAAAGGGAAGGCGCAACGCAAAGCCAAGTCAAAAGCCTTTGGTAGCAATGGGGAAAGTGTAGGGAGCTGCCTCTTCCATTTAAACACTGGCATTATGTATTTTAAAGAATTTTGTTAGCTGCCTTGTGGGTTTTTGAATGGAAAAGCGGATGGAAATATTTTAATAACATAAACGAATACAGTAAATATACAGTCATACCTCGGGTTACAGACGCTTCAGTTTGCACGCTTTCAGGTTGTGCACTGTGCTGAACCCAGAAGTACCGGAAGGGTTATTTCCGGGTTTCGGCGCTTGCACATGCGCAGAAGGCTAAATCGCTCTTTGCGCATGCGCAGAAGCACCGAATCACGACCTGTGTGTGCACACATGCAGCGCTACGGGTTGCGAACGTGCCTCCCACACGGATCACGTTCGCAACCCGAGCGTCCACTGTATTGCAGATAGGAACTGAGCTGCACGGAGCACAGTTTATAGCAACCCAAGACAGGGAGCAAACAAGCTAACTAAAGATGATACATTTAGTTTGTGCAACAGCCTCAGAGGCAACATCTAAGGCAGGGGTGAGGGACCCCCTAGTCCAGATGTTGCTGCACAACAACTCCATCATCCCTCACCACTGGCTGCACTGATGGGAGTTGGGAGTCCAATAAAATCTGGAGGGCACCAAGGCCTGGGGAGTGGACATTTTCCTTCACAGTCCCTCACTCCCCAAGCCTTCAACAGTTATCACTGGCCTTTAAAAAAGGACCATATGTTTATTATGTGTTAATTTTCACATTGTCAGCCTCTTTGCAGGCCTGCTGGTAGGCAGAAAGACAAGTTATAAACATTTTAAATAAATTGCACAAAATACTAATGACCGTGTATTTTAGCTCATCAGTATTATTATTTTTAAGTCACCTGGCTGTAAGGGCTGATGTCCTAAAATGCATAAGTAAGTTGTTAAGGCAACTCTTGAAAGAGACACATCTTTTTATATAGGTATTCCAAGTGTGAAATGGATCTCCTTTAATTAAGTCTACAATTGCGACTATTTAAAATAGATGTAAACTACTAGTTGAAAAGGACTGTTTGGCTGAAATGTGTATGGCAATTTTAATTTGAAATGTTGCTATTTAAGAGTATATGGACATTGGCTGCATAGCTGATCTAAGAGTTGACGTAGTTGACCTGAGAGGCGATAGCTGCAAGCAGATTTTGTGTGCCTGGAATCCATGTTTATCATTGTATTTTAGTGGTTTTTCATAAGAACTTTGCATTTTGATGCATAAAGAACATGTCCGATATGTTTGGCTTATCTAATCCCAACTGTCTAGCTTCTAATCACCCTCCTCGCACACAAACCACCCGCGTATCTTGCGTTTTTTTGGTGAATCTAGGCCTCCCACAACTGCAAAGTTTTAATGCCACCAAATCTGAAGAACTTTAATCCAATTTTGTGTGCCTTCCCTGACACCTAGTGGTCAAATGACATAAACAACTAAGAAAAATGGGTGGAAGGAATGTCTTCCGTTTACCTCCAGGCATGACCAGTTTTTCCTCGTGGATTCTGAAGTAGGTGTGTCTTTCACACAAAAAGTTGCTTGTAATTTTTCGGTGAACCAAGAGCACTTGAGCTGTAAACCGTGTTCCATGAGAGTCCCTCACCCAAATGATTTTTTAAAAAAGCAATCTTGCAGAGTGTGTATGACATACATCAGGTTTATGTGAGTAACCAAGATCTGCGTTTGGGAGGTAGGGGTTCTTTCTTTCTTTCTTGATGTGGTGAACTTGATTTGTGGCTCTTGTAGTCAACACATCATCTATGACTGAGCACTCTGCCTCAGTGACTGTCCAGGGAATGGCGAGTGAACCAGGGAGACAGCGTCTGCCATACACAATTGTCAGAAAAGTGAACCAAGCCACACTGTTTCTTTTGGGAGCACCTTAAGTGTCACAGAAGTCTGAGAACCAGTGTGGTGTAGTGGTTAAGAGCGGTAGTCTCGTAATCTGGGGAACTGGGTTCGCGTCTCCGCTCTTCCACATGCAGCTGCTGGGTGACCTTGGGCCAGTCACACTTCTTTGCAGTCTCTCAGCTTTCCTGCTTGTTGGCTTCTCAGAAGCATCTTGTTGGCTACAGTGGGAGCAGAATATTGGCTTAAATGGACCTTTAGTCCAATCCAATAGGGGTCTTATGCTTTTACGTAGTAAAGGTCACTTAGTATAGCCTTTAGCCATTTAATTAAACTCAGACTGATTTAATACAATATAGATGTACCTTGTTCATTCTATGTATTTGTCAAGCTCATAATGCTCAGCTGCCTTTTGAACCAAACCCCATTTCATTTGTTTTACTCTGGCTGAGAATGTTGAATGAGATCCTGCACATGCAGAGTCAACGTGTACAGAAAGTCATTAATTTTAACCATTAATGAAATTCCTGCTGATTGCTCTATACATGCCAAGATCACCTGACCAGACCAAGCAACTTGCTGTTTGCTGACAACTTTCTCTGTTTAGGCCAATTCACTTAATAACATAAAATGTTTTCAAGGAACTGTTATCTCCCATCTAGATCTAATTCCCTCTTTTGTTAATAATAATAATAATAATAATAATTTATTTGTACCCCTCCCATCTAACTGGGTTGCCACTCTGGACAGCTTCCAACATAAATAAAAACATAATAAAACATTAAACCTTAAATAGCTTCCCTATACAGGGCTGCCTTCATATGTCTTCTAAGGGTTATATAGTTACTCATCTCCTTGACATCTGATGTTTCATAGGGTGTCACTACCGAGAAGGCCCTTTCCTTGGCTCCCTGTAACCTCACTTCTCGCAGGGATGGAACCGCCAGAAGGCCCTCAGAGCTGGACCTCAGTATTCGGGATGAACACTAGGGGTGGAGACGCTCCTTCAGGTATACAGGGCCAAAGCCATTTAGGGCTTTCAAGTTCAGCACCAACACTTTGAATTGTGCTCGGAAACGTACTGTTTGTGTGTTTGAAGATTTGGGGCAAATTTTCCAATCAGCTGCCTGCCATGGATGATGCTGTTGAGGTGAGTGCCAGGCAGGTGAAGCCAAACTAGCTGTTTAGTCTGGAATTGGAGCACGGATTTTTCTTGTTGCCACCCAGTGGTTGAGCTGTGCTGTTGCCTTTTTCTTGAACCAATTCTGGACAGTATTTTTGGCCATGAAACACTATTGCAGCACTATCCTGGCCCAGTGTGGACTGGAAAAGCTCAACGGAAGCCTTTCAAGGCTACGGGCTCCTTTAATTAGAGGCTTCCTCTTTGCATCTTATGCCCCAGTTCAGGGAGAGGGGCTTTCATCTCAACCAGAGCAAACTCTCATTAATTTTTATGAGTGCAATTACGAAGTTATGAAATTACAAAATTGTGCTCATCATTTGGGAGGGGGATGATGACGAGCAAATTGCTCTGGCTTCAAAGAGGAAGCCAGGATCCTGCCATGGGGTGAGCACTGCAGGATAATATTGCACAGTATTAAGTACCATGTAGGACAGCCATTTTTATTTCACTTCTAGCTAAATTCAGAAAATCGGGTGGGGGGTTACAATATGGTATATGTGCCCAGTACCAATTAACGGCCACACACAAAGCATTACAAAGCAGGCAGAGGGCTCTCTCAGTACAGATGAGCTTTTGCCCCCAGGAAGCTAATTTCAATTCAGTCTGCAGGGAGCTTGCCTATCTCTGCTGCAAAACCACCTCAGCCCTTGCTGAAACACCCCCGGCTTCTACAAAGGCAGACATGAGAGCTATTGATGCAAGAGGAGCACAGGCAACTGCAACACAAGTTAAAGGTAAAGGGGCCCCTGACCATGAGGTCCAGTCGTGACAGACTCTGGGGTTGCAGCGCTCATCTCGCTTTACTGGCCGAGGGAGCCGGCGTACAGCTTCCGGGTCATGTGGCCAGCATGACTGAGCCACTTCTGGCGAACCAGAGCAGCGCACGGAAACGCCGTTTACCTTCCCGCTGGAGCGGTACCTATTTATCTACTTGCACTTTGACATGCTTTCGAACTGCTAGGTTGGCAGGAGCAGGGACTGAGCAACGGGAGCTCACCCCATTGCGGGGATTCGAACTGCTGACCTTCTGATCGGCAAGTCCTAGGCTCTGTGGTTTAACCCACCGCGCCACCTGCGTCCCGCAACAAGTTACAAAGCTGCTAAAGTTTCTCTAAAGATCATCAGACTTGGGAAAGGAATCTTCATAGCATAAGAATCAAGAGGCGAATTTGGGCACACATAAAAACAACCAGCGTTTTTTAATCCCATTCCTTCTCAATATTGCAGCTCTTTCTCTGCCTTGCCCAGCAATGTAGAGTTGTGTACCTCTTACAATTCTCCATCCTATTTGTTGGCAGAGAAATTCAAGGTGGCGACAATTTCACCAAATTTCTCCAGGTGGGGTGGGGTGAGTTTCCCCAAGGGTGAGACTCGCTATCAGCAGTGACTTGAAGCACAGCTCATATTTCCAGTATCATTTTAGGGGAAGGGGTGAGGGGGTGGGACTGTGGCTGTGACTGTGGCCGCCGAGACCATATAACACCAGTCTTGAAAGACCTACATTGGCTCCCAGTACATTTCCGAGCACAATTCAAAGTGTTGGTGCTGACCTTTAAAGCCCTAAACGGCCTCGGCCCAGTATACCTGAAGGAGCGTCTCCACCCCCATCATTCTGCCCGGACGCTGAGGTCCCGCGCCGAGGGCCTTCTGGTGGTTCCCTCATTGCGAGAAGCAAAGCTACAGGGAACCAGGCAGAGGGCCTTCTTGGTAGTGGCGCCCGCCCTGTGGAACGCCCTTCCAGCAGATGTCAAAGAGATAAACAACTACCTGACATTCAGAAGACATCTTAAGGCAGCCCAGTTCAGGGAAGTTTTTAAGGTGTGATATTTTAGTGTAGTTTCTCCATTTCTTTTCATAGCAATGTCCAAATACAGCATGTGGGAAGACCGAGTCAACAGTGTTGCTTTTGCAATTGTCTCCTCTTCCTCAATCGGTAGAGATTTGACTTAAAAATCTAACCTATCTTATTTTACCGAGTTTTTATAGAAATCCAGAATCTGACAATACATTATCTTTCAAGGATTTTTGATGCGAGGCCTTTCCTCTGATATTGGCAATTGCATGCAGAAAATGAACTATTCTGGGAGCCTTTGGTGGTGGTGGAATTCCTTTTAGTCTTCCAATGGTTCAAATTGCTATAAATCAATAAATCTTCAGTTGCTTTGGGCAGAGAAAAGATACCCATTTATAGGATTTGAAAAGCCAATGTTAGATAGGCCATTTAAGTTTCATTTCAGTCTCTTATGTAATGGAGGTCTTTGCTTTGCAGGTTACTGACTTGAGTTTCAATACATCAGTTGTAATAAGGGCATACTATTGACCAACTTTTGCAGGGCGGTTTTCAGGATTATTTTGTTATAACTCTAGGTATTTGAAAGGTGCTTGAAAATGCTAAGTATCTGCATCACACACACACACATATATTCATTTTTCTGGAAAATCGCTGAAATTGGTTAAGATGCTACCTTTCTTTGCAAGCACCACAACTTCTCTATTGGAAGATTGTGTAACAGAATGAAAATGAAAACAATCCAGTCCCTGTAACAAAAGCATTAACCCAATCGTTGTCTCAGCACAGGCCAACTTGTTTTTGTATCGGCCATATATTTTGTGTTTGGTGGATGAGTTTGATTTCAGTCAGTATTTGCAGCAAGATGTAGGCAGTGGTTGGGATTACATAAGGATGCACTCCTAATGTTTACTTAGAAGAATGCTTCACTGAACTAAATGGGTCTTGCTTCCAAACATACAAAAAACTAGGCTGCATAGTACTCAACAGTCTGAATTTCACAAGTCACCAAGCATATCGAAAATGCTTAAGAACATAGTCTGGCATGTTAACTATATACTGCAATGCAGCTAGAGCAGGCGTAGGCAAACTCAGCCCTCCAGATGTTTTGGGGACTACAACTCCCATCATCCCTAGCTAACGGGACCAGTGGTCAGGGATGATGGGAGTTGTAGTCCCAAAAAACATCTGGAGGGCCGAGTTTGCCTAAGCCTGAGCTAGAGCATGGATTCAGATCAGGTTTGAAGAATGGGTGCATTGGACTGTGTGTCTGTAGTGCGCCTCCAGAGACAAACCTCTCTACAATCTCCACCCTACGGCAACTATGATTACTGTAATCCTGTCTGAAATGTGTTGTTGACATAGCAGTCATCCTCTGTATGGCCATACCTGTAAGCAGGAACAGATGTGAGGTTCATTTTGTTGTGGGGTGATCTCAGCTTCGCTTTGGCTTTGCTCCTGTAAAGACACACACACAACCTCCAATTTGAACATGTGATTGCTTCTTGTGGTTCATTACCCCACCCGTGCTGTACACTTGCTCTTGTATTCTTTCAGTATTTGCATATTCATCCATTCAGGTTTTTACAGTTCTAAAAGTTTTCAGTGCAGTTATTTCACACAGCTCTGTCCCAACAGTGGTATGCATGTAGGTTTGCGACTTACGCAAGGGCTAGCTAATCAGTGCTACACAAATCCAGATTCTACTGAAGACCAGGACTAGAGATTATCTCAGATCCTGGGAAGATGAAGTGTTAGCACAAATGCAGTGACTAAACTTCCACAGCGAGGTCTAAAATCACATCCACCAAGATGCAACCCCTCATTTAATTACAGTACATCTCTACTTCGAAGTTTTTCTGTCAAGGTTCCTTTCTTTAGCAGCCTCCCAAACACAAAGGTAAAATGGTTTTCATTTGTATGTGTATGAGATTCTGATCTAGATATTGGATAGCTCAGTTTGTTAAGAGTGTGGGGCAGATAATGCCAAGGTCGCAACTTCGATCCCTATACAGGACAGCTACATATTCCAGCACTTCGGGGTGTGTGTGTGTGTGTGTGTGTGTGGACTAGATGATCCTCAGTGTCCCTTCCAACTCCACGGCTCCAACACGGAGAGCCAATAACCAGAGCTGTCTGTAAGACTACCTTAAACAAACTGTGCCGTCTTTTACCAATGAAAACTGAAGCACTACTACCCCAGTCCCCCATGCCACATAAAAACTCACAATCAGAAAACAAATCATGTAGTGCCAACTGCTCCCTTGAGCAGAAATATGCCAATGGTATAAGTATTTGAAATGGGAGCTGATGAAGCCAAGAAGTGTAGTTTGCAAGGAGCCAAGATACATGCTGTGTTATCAACTCGTAAGTCAAGGTGTAAACTAAAACTGGCAAATTACCGTATTTTTTGCACCATAACACTCACCTTTTTCCTCCTAGAAAGTAAGGGGAAATGTCTGTGCGTGTCATGGAGCGAATGCCTGCGGGTGGCGGGGGGATCTGCTGCAGTCGTGAGCAGAGGATCCATGGTTCCCCTTCCTTCCCTCCTCCGTGGTTACAAAGCATGGATCCACATGGATCCTCAGGATTTTTGCATTGGGCTACTCCAAACTCACTGTCAGATCACATGTCTGTGGCCACAGCATGAACCACAAAAATCATATATCCACTATTTCGTTTAGAATATTTTTTTTTCTTGTTTTCCTCCTCTAAAAACTATGTGTGTGTTATGGTCTGGTGCGTGTTATAGAGCGAAAAATACAGTAGCTGTGCCTGGAAACCATGTGTCCCGTCCCCCCCCCATTCCACCAGCTAGATATTTGAAGCAGACGTGCTGAACACAGTAGTCAACCCAATATTTCCAAGTGTTAACCATTTATAAATAAGTACATTTTTTTTCATACATACAGTTCATTGTACAGGTTACAATCTGTATACATTAGGGAGGGGCAGGGGAGAATGCATTCTTTTGAACTTTTTCCACGTCTATCTGACAGCTCACATGTACAGACAATAAAACTCTGCTCAAGCAAGTACAGTGAAGGGAAAGAAACATATTTCTTTCCTTTTATACAGGAGTGGCCAAGAGTCTTAGCTGAGCGCAGGGGTTTGTGCGGCTGCCCTGCTGCAAAAGATCACAACTGTGTTGGTGATTCAATATATCAGTAAGAGAACAGAACATGCAATTGAATATTATTATACTGTACAGAGAAAATCCTTTACATCAGAATTATAGAAAAGCTAAAAGGAAATAGAACTCAGTGTCTTCCCAGCAAGTGTCTTGAAGGATGGCAAACCTTAAAGGTTTTTTTTTCTTCTTTAATACAAAGGAGTGCTGTGTTACTGTACAGAGGCAGACAAGGCAGGCAAAATGCTGCAGTGCTCATAGGGAAGAAAATGCAAAATGAAAGAACACCATCGGAATGGGAAACACGTTTGAACTGGTGCAAAACATTCATCCCCTCCAAAAATACCCCAAACCCTGGACCTATACAGATCAGTGCCTTGCACTCTGTGGAAATGTCAGTATCGGTAAATAACAGTGGGTACTCCTAGGAAATGGACTCAGGGTCTGGTGCATGTCCAGGCAGAAGGCAGAACAGAGCTGAACTGCCCCACCTTGCTCACGGACTCAGTGTGACGGCAGCTAGAAGAAAAAGCATCACCTCTCTCTTTCCCTTTCTAAGCAAGCATAAAAGTGCAAAAACCTCGTTCCGTTTTCCCAGTAGCCTCTCGACTCAGAAGCAGCCCCAGGCCAGCGGTGTCTGCCTTTCTGTGGGGAAAGCAGTTCTGTGGAGAAGATCCCAAAGAATTGTCAAGAATAAAACAGGGTTTTATTTGCCAGGAGGGGCCTAGTCTGGTCTAGCAGGTGGATTATAATCAAGAACTGCAAACGTAATAGCCTGCTATGTAATTTCAGCCCTTAATATGTTTTTGTTAGGGGAGAAAAATCATCCAGCAATTGAGTTCAAGTAATTCGGGGGGGGGGAGGGAGAGCAGTTCAGGTTTTCCACCCCTTTGTGCTTGTGCCCCAAGTTCTTCCTTCGCTTTCCACAGCAACCATACATTTAGTGAAGGCATCTAACATGTCAAAGGAGGTACATTATTTCTCGTCCCCTTCTAAGCCCTTTTTATAAGCTGAATTCCAGTAGATGAAGGCCCTGGGACTCCCAGTGTATTTAAGAAGAGGGAAATGGGAAGAGATGTCGCCTGCCACCCAAGAGTTTGCAAGGGGCCACCTTAAGCAGAGAAGGAGAATAATTTCTAGGCACGCAGTGATGTTCGTTGCTTTATGTAAGGCGTGGAGAAGCTGGCACTTTGGTTTTTACTAGATGACTTTCTGTGTGGATCTGGAACAGTAGCAATTTTGTTAACTGCTGCAAAAGGCCAGGCCAGTGACTCGGGCTTTCAAAATATGTGCAGGCTTCGCCCTCCCCCCTTTCTCCGCAGTCTAATGCTATGTAATAAAAGAAAAACAGCCTTCAGGCTTAGTATCTGAAAGGAAATGTTCTCCTTCACAAATGTTCTGCATATGTGGACAGCCTCTGCCTCTTCAAAACTGCAACAGCAGGCACATTTTCAGCCACTCTCAAATAAACTCTTTACCTCTAAGTACATTTCTTACAGCTAGCAGTAGAGCCATGTTCCAAGCTGATAGCTCTCTCCCCTGGAGCAAAGCAGACCTTGCGATGTATTCAGACTCCCATCCTATTTTAAAGAGCCAGCTCAGACTAGTTGGGTGGAATTCAGCCAACTTTTACTCAAGAGTAGAGCCTCTGAAAGGAAAAGACCTAATAGAGTCATGTTCTTTAATTTCAGTGAGCCTATTCTGAGTAGGCCTAGTGTTGAATTCCACCCTGTTTCGAATTTCCAGGTGCCAGCATCAGTTTATAGGCACCCATGTGGCGAGACCCTGGGAGGCAGACTCAAACCAGGGTCAAGTTAATTGCTTGAATGCAATTAAAGTACAGCACACATTTTTTTTTTTTTTTTGGTATGTAAATAGCAGCCATGGTGAAGCCTGCGAAACCTTGAGACCGTGGCAGAGAGTGGAGAGAAAGCCCAGAAGGTGCTCTTTACATTTCAAAGAAAGACTCCATTGGCAGCTTTCTAGAATCTGGGACCACAGTGAGTAAAGTGGAACTCCCCCTCCTGGTCCCTGTGGTTCTGAGGCTGCTCAGATATGGCAGCTACTAACATAACAAACAAAAACGTGCTTTTTCACTGCATTCACGCAATTAAGGACAGGTCTACCTTGGTCCTCAGAGAGAAGCAGCTGGTACTACTTCGAGAGCCATAACACATGCACCATAAACCTGCATCTGGATTCTAGCTCTAGACTAAGCCTTCCACTGAGCCTAGAAGCTTTCTGCAGTGTTAGAATGACACGAAGTGGTGGCATACGCGGGCATACATTCAAAGCAGAAATGCCACTGGACTATTTGGTGTGTTTGTGCGGGTAAAGAGAGTTCTAAAACTCCAGCTTAGGGAGGGAGACAGGTGCAGTTATTTTTACATGACCCTTAAAAGAAAAAGCATCTGGGAGCCTTCAGGGTGGGTGGGTGAGTGAGTGTCAGCCATTCTATCACACTTTCCTGAGTAGAAAAAGCCTCACTTGGAAAGGCATTTGAATTGCAGAAAGGACAGCGAAAGAAATTACTTTGTGCTCTATCACATTGTATTTCAGGAGAGGACACAACGAGCAACCGAGGTCTAAGCCAAGAGCAAAAACAGAAGGAACTGCCTCCTGCCAACTTCTAAGACGGCTCCTATTTCAGCTGAGATGTGTGTTACCTGGTAACTGAAAGCAGTCACAATTAAGCCTCAGGTGCTCCTAAAGAGAATTGCTAGGAGATCAGTTCGATAAGTCACAGCAAATGTTTCTCTTTATATTGAAAAAAGTACTTCGCCTTTTGATGCTTATGTACAACAGCTAATACTTGTGCTATATATTTTGAGTCATTGCTTCTGTTTCAATACACTGAAAGACGAGAGCTGTTCTGTTGTATTTCTAATGAAGACACTGATCACACTTAAATAACCAGCATTGATCATAGTGACAAATGAAACTGTAAAGTGCACCCCCCCCCCATTTACAAAGAGAGCAGGTGACAAACCCATCAGTGCAAAAATCCTGTGAAATCACAACACAGTACCGGGGGGGGGGGGAGAGAGAGAGAGAGAAGAAGAGGGGGAAACCCTGCCCAATGGAAGTATTAAAACCTCAGTTTGGATGTGCATGCCATTTCTTTCACTAAACACTAAATGTAAACAGATATGGTACTAGGAACCCCATGGCAGTGAAGAGCAGAGCAAAGCAGCCAAATTCAAGAACTACAGCATTATGCCATCAAGAAGATTCGTATGCTGGAACTGCAAAGGTGATCGGATCGGCATGACAGCAACATTGTTCCCCCGCCTCCCGCATGGTGGAGACAGCTAAATTTGGTTGCGTTTCTCTACTTGCTTTATCGGGAAAGACAGCGGGTTAATGCCTCAGTGCACTCCAGCCATACCAAACAATTTGGTGCGAGGATCTTTTATCGTAGCCCAAAAGGCAAAAACGGAAACGATTAATTTGACCTTCCACTGTCCGCTGCAGTAAAACGGGTTCTATCTTCTGCACGATACAAGCAGTTCCAAAGTAGTTGCCACAAATCTCTTAAGGAAAGAAAAATCGCCGATAAACACATGCAAACGTATTCTTATTTGGTGGTGTGTCTTCCAGTTTTTAAGAGTTTAAAGTAATCTGTCTTTATAAAGCAGAAAAAAATGTCTTAAGACAACACTAAAATCATAAGGATGATTCCCTACATCTAGCAAGTGCAGGGGGGAGGTTATCTACCCTGTTTACTTCCCCAGGACAACAAATGTAATGTGTGGGGAAAGTAGGAAGTAGCTTTATCCTTCGCCAAAACAAAGGAAAGCAAATTTGCACCTTCTTTATATCTTGGGTTATGTACGAAAGCTCCCTCCCCCCTCTCTCATACACACACTCACAAAAGGGCACAACACTGTCCCTTTCAACATGCAAGCTGAAACAGCGGAAAAGCATATTCCCGAAAAATGTAGCTGCCAACCTCTGGACTTGCTGGGCACCAGTACACCTTGGCAAGCCCCATAGCAGCAGAAGAAATTATGCTAACACCTCTTTTGCTAAGTGTTTTCTTTTACTGCAGGTTCTGGAATACAACAGTTAAGAGCTGGAAAAAAGATGTACAAAAAGAGTCCTAAGGAAAGATCAAAGTAAAAACCAAAGTAAAACAAACCCTTGAAAACATCCCCTTCGCACTCAAACAAGGACTACTCGTTCTGAGAATGAAATTATTTCCTGAAACTGTTACATTAATCTCTTGTGTGTCTCTGAATTCCAGGACCTTAAAGCATAAACATATTGTCAGTAACACTTCCAGGTATGGAGCCCGCCAACCTCACCTGAAGGTGCAAGCCTTGCTGTTTAATGGAAATGCCTTTTCTAATCACTTTTCTGTTTATAGAGAGGGACTCCTGAGGACAGCAAACGGACTTCAGAAAGAAGCCATGTACTGAAAGTAAATCATAGGAAGCAAAGGGTATGTATATACCGGATTTTTGTTTCAGAAATCATTGTATCGTTTTGCACATCCTGATAACAGAAATGAGGAACTCCGTTTCAGCTGGGACAAAAGACTAGCCGTCCAGGGCTGGTCCAGGGCTGGTGCAATCATAGCGTGGAGGAAAAAACCCTGCTTAATTAACAGGAAGCCAGCCTTATCCTTTCTCCAACCAAAATGCAGAAAGGGCAAGGTGTGATTTTGCATTCCTTTGTGTTCCTGCCATTTCACTGTACCTCTGATGACCTTTTGAGCACCTGCATACATTCACGGATTACCTACAGCGGCATGAATCTGAAAAGCCCTTGCTACTCAGGAATGACCTTTAATTGCCCTCAGAACACCTTGCCATCGTTTTTGTCAACATCTGATCTTCTCCCACCCAGTTCTGCCTTCTGTATTTGGCCTGGAAAAACAGCTCCAGCTTCTAACACTTAAGAGCATATTCCTCAAACATCAGTATCGTGTTGGTCTAAATGACCCAAGTCGCAGCGCCCCACAACCAGAAGAAGAAGAGTGGAAGAAAGTGCTTCACTCCAAAAGTGTCAGCCGGAAAAGGGATGCCGAGATGGCTCAACGGGTCTCTAACTCAGGAAGCATTGCTACGAGTGTACTAATACTGACTTCTAGGGGGAGGGCATTAACCGTCACAATGGGAGTGCCTGTACAAATTCTGCTTCTCTTTCTCAGTTTCCCCCATCACGCTTTCAAATGATAGGACACCTCACAGTTTATAATGAGCTTTCTTGATTTGGGAACAATACCTGGAGTGTGAATCGGTAAGGTGCTGTTCCATTAGGAGGACAAGCCCACTGAAAATGGACAGGAAGTCCGATATACAGACCGAGGTAGCCGCCCACTGATTGGCTGAAGTGGAGAGAACTTTGATTTCTCCCTGAATATTTGTTCAACTGCCTCAGAGGAAATCAAAACAGTATCATTCCGAACATGCCTCTCAAAGCAATGTTACCCGTGGAAGTCCATACCAACAGATTGGCTGGAAAGGATTTTGAAAAATTCACAACCATGAACCCTTAATACTAATGCTCAATCCTATCACACCAGATAAAGCAGGATGGGTTTTATGCATAGCTCCTCACTGTATTACGAACGAAATAAAAGCCCCATTTTGTGCAGGTCAACAAGCTCTTTGGACACAACAAAACAATGTGGACAGCACTGCGCTGACTGAAAGAGTGCAATTTCCAAGTCAAAAGGGCTCAGTACTCTGGAGGAAAATTTAGTAAGTGTTTTAAAGCCTATATTCAAACCAATCTGAATTTTGAAATCCGCATTTTGTTTTTTCAAAGAGCTGGTTACCTCTCTCGAGCGATTCCTTCTAGGTCAGCCCCAACACCGTGTACTAACATTGCCTAATTGACAGCTGAAGACATGTACAGTGCTGGCTTTATCTGAGGTCAGCTGTGTGCAGCAAAGGGTTTGGAGCATGTCTTGGACTGCCTCATCATCACACAGGAAAAAAAATCCCTAGTTGGTGGCCTGCTAGGTGAATGGAAAATTCAAAAAGGGAGGAAGGAAAAACAGCAGTGTAATGTGGGAATTCAGCCGGGAAAAGTGTGCTGAAAACAAGGCTCTTACTCCAAGACACGTCCGTTTCACACATTAGACTCCACAAATGGTCTCTTTGGTTTGATAGGGGATGTCTGTCCTTGCCTGGAGTCTCTGGAGAGTTGCCTATAGAGGTTGTCCTGATACGCCTGTGCAACAGGCAGTGTCCTGGCCACCTTGACATCGGGATACGAAGAGGTTTGGCTAACTCTCTCTAGGATGTCTCCTCGGGAGCCATTGGCCAATATCCCATGCGGGCTGTAATAGTCGTCTTCCAGCAAGTGGCCATTCTGTGCATTGTTGGTTTTGTTATAAAAGGCAATGCTGCTGATTGAGGAAGGCGGGCTGAACGTTTCTGGCTGGGGGAGGTTTCCTGGGGACGTGGGGCTTATGACGGTATCCACTGAAGACACAGCCCAGGTTCGGTTCTGTTGGTGCAGGTGGGGATACTGCTGAGTCCGGGCCGTTTTGTCAATGATTCCCATGAAAGGCGTGGTCCTGGAGCGGGCAGGCTCGCTGGGGTAACCGCCCTGCGTTGGAGAGACTGGGGAAAGCTCGTCACATGACCTGTCATAGGCTGGCTTAAGGGGGATCTCCATCTGCTGAATAGAAGCAGAAGGGCGGAAGGGGGGGTTCAGGTTGGGAGTGGATGAGATGCTATTGCTGGAAGGGGAAAATCGGAGGCCAACGCTTTGAGAATGAAGCAGGGGCCTTGGGGTTGGTGGGTGAGGTTTGATTTCATTGGGGTTTACTGCCATGGGCCTTCGTATCAAGTGAGAGATATCTGGCGAACCAAGCTGGCTAGTGGGAAGGGAGGAACGTTCGAGATCGAGCTTTGTGTGACAGACTGGGTAATAGGAAGCTGACTGGCTGCGCCCGATCTGCGGGGTCTGGTTATATCTCATCCCACCGCGATAGGCAGAGGAAGGCCTTTGTGGAAGATCCTCTTTAGCCAGCCCTCCATGCTGGCAGATGGCCCCTGCACTGAGACTGGCCTGAACGTGCTGCATGGGCCGCCCATCCCCCACTATCCCCCCAATGGAGCTCTGGTAGACCAGCCGGTTTTGGCCAGCAGCCACTTCCGATGACGCCGACTGGTATTTGCTGGTCATTGAATGGGCCACCTGGCCGTAAGTGCCCGTCGGGATCACCGTACTGCAGTGCACGGCCGAACTCGGCTGGTTGCTTCTGACGATCTGTGCCTTGGCAGGTTGCAACCTGAGCCCTTGCTGGGGGACTGCAACAGGCAGCGGAAGCATCTGGAAGGACCTCTGTGTCATTTTGGAGAGCGGAGACTTTGGCCGACTGGGAAGTTGACTGATGCTGGGTTCCTGCTGATATCGTACGGGTGAGCCGGACTGAGCCCTGTAGACACTCATGCTATCTGCTGGAGGGCTGGCTCGGTACTGAGGGCCTCTACGAAGGGGAGAAGGAGGTGGGCTTTGATACTCCTTCCCTTGGCTACCTACTGGAGGTGGGCTAAAGCGGTAAGACGAGGCTTGGTGAGCAGGAGATGTGTGTGCTGGGCTGGGCCTATAATGGGAGTTCTGGTGCGTTGGGGAGAGAGCTGGGGAGGTGGGCTGGTACCCTTGCCTTGTTGGTGACCCCACAGAACTATTTGACCTGAAGTCAAAGACCTGATGTGAGCTAAGCGGTGAGCTGGAGATGTAGGCAGAGTCTCGGTGGGCAGGAGAAGAAGGTGGGCTCTGGATGATGGGCAGAGTTTGGCTCGGCCGTGACTCCGTCTGCAAGCCAACAGAAATGTTTTCTTCTACATCTTGCTCAAGGTACTCCTCTTCCAAGATGTCCTGCACTGCATACAACTCTTCGTGCTGCGTTTCAGGTTCAGATACCGCAAGAGGCTCTTGCTGTAGTTGCGCCTGCGTCTGTCTGCACTCTTCCTCCACCCTCATCAGCAGCCGCTGGATCTCACGGTTGTTCGGACAGAGCTTGATGGCCTCGTTCAGGTCCTCCAGCGCTGCTGAAAACTGCCTGCTCGACCCAAGAGAGGGGACAAAAAAAGAAGAAGCAAAGTTACTCTGGATCGGAATGGATTTGGTAAGACTTAAGCAACAAGTTTCTTGTGAAGAAAAGCATTGCTAGCCATGGTGGGGAGGATGTTCCGAGTCCTGTAAGAACCAGATTCTTCAGCCTTTGGCTGTTTCTTCCATTTCCACGGCAGAGGACACAAGCCAGTTTTCCCAAGATTGCTCTCTTGGAAATGAAGGGAACAAGGAAGGCAACTTTATGGTATGCAGGGTAGGTTTAGCTGTGCCCCTCCAACTATTTAAGGTCTGAGCTTAAGCCCTTACGATGCTCCGGGCAAGTGGCAAGCTCTGGCCTTCCTGCAGCCAATGCATTCTGCTCTGAGAATTGTTCTCTTGGGAATGAAGGGAACAAGGAAGGGAGAGAGTGCCTGACACAAGCCCACAATGCCTTTGGCTATCTTTTGAGGAACAGAAGGGTGGGGAGTTTGGGGGGAGGTGGGTTGTCATTTACAGGGACACTGGTAGCTTTTCAACAAAACAGTCATCTACTCAAATGTGATTGCGATTGGTAGAGAATATCCTCTACGCCCTTCATGCATTTCGTTTTATTGTTTGGTTTTTTAAAACACAACAATTTCCCCAAGCCCCAAAACTTTTGACCTCCCCTGACTGCTGATGCTAGGAGGCAAGGCATGGTATGGCAAGGGAAGGCTTTTTCTTTCCTTTTTTTAAAGTGGTATAATGGACCCTGAGTGAAGAAATGTGGGAAAGTCCCAGAAAGGAAATTGGTTGCCAATTTATTGCAAGCAGTGGGGAGCCGAATATGAATGCATAAAAGAAGGGAAAGTGTGGCTCGATTCATAGAGCTCTGTTTCTGGAATGGAAGTTTAATTATAGCAGTGAGAGACCCAGATGAGGGTTTATTGCCACTTCAGTGGGTCGCCCTTGAGCTGAGAGGTTGAACTGCAGGGCCTCCAGCTCAGCAGTGATGATCAAATGGGTAGGTACAAAAGAAACTCTGGAACAAAACAAAGCTCCAAACAGTCACAGCAGGTACCCTACTCCATGAGCTGAGCAAAGAGGCTAGCAGTGTCTGAAAGGCAAAGCTCTCCAGTCAGTTCAGGATTCTGAAATGTGATCCCACCTGCAGCAGATGAGCCAGGCCCCTTTAAGCACCAACCAGAACACAGATGAGATACAACTGGATCCCACTGCTTCCATCCCACAGCAATTTCGAGCACAGAGCAGAGCAGTCACTAGTTAACCCCCAAACATGCCCTCAAGTTGCTCAGCTGCTGCATGCTTCAGTGATGTGAATAAATCTAGCACTGACAGAATGCTCTGAGGACACTATGGTCCAGCTTACAGAATTACTATATTTGGAACTGTGGAAGGTGCTCAGCTTAATGGAAGAGGGCGAGTTTCTTAACCTGGTATTTCCGAGGGTGAGAATTATAGTCTCCCTTGGGCAATCCCTTGCTGTCGATTCATTTGTGTGGAATGGGGGCGTTTTTGGAATGTGTCACACCCAAACCTCAGGAGAACAGAACCTTTCATTTCTCTCTGGCTCTCCTCTCACCTGCTGCTGCGTTTGGCCCTTGCTCTTGCATAGTAAGCTTCATAAGATTTCGGTTTCAGCTCCAGTGCTTTAGTAGCAAATTCCTCCGCCATTCCAAAATCCTGCCATCACAATAGGTGCGTAGATAAGTCATTGAATATATACACACACAGAGAATTTGGGAAGAAAAAATAATAATATGACATGGAAATATTTTTATATGTGGACTTGGTATTTTCCAACACTGACGTCATGTCACAGATAGCTGGTATCGAGAGATCCAACCCTGTTTTGTGAAGTTACGAGGTTATCCACTCCCAGGCTGGGCCTATAAGGACTCACTTCGTTCCTTGTGTGTCTCTTCAATCGGTCTGCTGTCACTTGTGCCTGCCCTGGAAACCTTGCTGGATATAGGATTCTGTCAATTCGACAGGTCTTCTTTAGTGTATGTACTTATTGTTAATCTTCTCCCTGCACCGCTAATCTAAAAGTGCAGCCTGGACCTTTACATTGGGCACTGTTGGAAACAGAACTTTCCATCAATCTGCTCTTCTCATGACCATTTTTTTTTTTTTGGGAGGGGGTTCTCTTGTGTGCTAAAGGAACATGTGAAGGGGTTCACAGCTGCACAGCTTTGCCCCTTGCCAGGTTCAATGCTGGCTACTCACCCTGCCAACTGTGATTGGGCCGAATGTTTCAGTGTAGGGTACCTTAACACGGCTGCTGACTCTGGCTGGAGTGGATGGCTGCAGTGAAGCTATGCAACCCAACCCTGCGATGAGGGCATTCAAGTAAGCCTCTACTTATACAGTAACTCTGAATTCTTGTTGCTAACCAATAAAAAAGGAAGATGCAAACCTTGGAAAGGTTATGAAAACCCTTCAAAATGGTCTGGACATGCTCACTGGGTATGTTTGGTTTTATACATACATTTTTAGTTTCTTGTTCTCTCCTCCCTATTAAAGCACTCCCTAAACAATTTCTGCTACCTGCAAATTCAGCGCTAATGTAAGTTAACTCTGTTTCTTAGCTCTGTGGCCACACTTAACAGATATGATTTAAACATGTCTGTTTGCATGCCAAATCCTTGACTTTAAATCCAAATGTGTAAAGCTTTATTATATATGTTGGCTTCTATATTGCTGAGACATTTACTGGATTCCTAGCATAAACAGTATTGTTTCTCTTTCACGCACTTGTAAAAACACTTCCCATGCTATGTTTTTAGACACAGGAACAGATTGCAACTAACGCAAGTTGTTGCCCAGCTCCAGGAGGAGGACGGGAGGGTGTGGGGTATGTGTTTCTGATTCTGAGTCACTGCTCTAAGAGAAAGCAAGAGCTTCAGAAGGCTTATGACAGCATTACAAGTCCGACAGCATCCTCCAATCTGCACACATACAGACATTGAGAAAGAAATAAAATCAAAGAGAGCTATAACAGCTGTTTTTATATAGCGAATTTTTAATGGCTTGAAATTAATCTCAAACCATTGGCTTGGCTGTTTCAGAACTGTAAAACGCCAGTGCTCTGTGAAGGACAACCAGGTTACAAAAAGGTGGAGGTTTTCAAGGCCATTCCAGGAGTCTGGGAAAGTGGTTAGGGAGTGGTTAGGAACAGGAAAGGGAGCAGGGAAAGGATCGTTGCCAGGAAGGGGCTTTGAGAAGGAGGCCACTTACATTCATTTTCCTCCGGCATCTGGAGAGGTTGAGAAGGAGTGACACCTTCAGTTCCCGGAAGGTTTTCAAGTCCTCTCCAAACCCTTCTCGGGGGAACTTCTTCAGAGCATACTGGTAGCGCTGGGCAGCCTCCTTCACTTTCCCTTTCTAGCAGAACGGCAAACAGGTCAAAATGCACCGCTCAGTTTGCTATTTCAGCATTGTAGCAGTTATAAGACAATCGCTGAAGACAGCTGAATGTGCCTACACAGTTGCATCAGAGGGATCTAGAAATAAGCATGGCAGCTGTCGTTCCTTGCCGAATGAAATTTGGCTGCATGGAAGTCTTTAAGAGAAAAGCTTTCCTCTGTAGATTGTAAATTAATTTCTAGGTTTCTTGTTCTGATACTGGAGGGAGAAAGCTTAGCACAGCTGAAAAGCTCAGACCCTAGAGAATGGTTAGGTGGGTTTTCTTAAAATGCCACTGGATTGACTGTAAATACTAAATACACTGGGTAAAGGTTAGCTCAAAGAATGATTGGGCACATTGTGGAAGTATGTCCAAAAGTATTGCACACATTGGTACTAGTCTGAAGTGACCTGGTCAATTACTTGTCCGTCTCACCATGGACAGGGGACCAACGAGAACACAAGTGACCGACTAACAACATGTGCCTGACAGTAATGTAAACTGCCCAAAGGTTCCTGCCAAACAGAACCTCTTCCTGTACTACTTTGACGTAAGGCTTAGAAAAGAGTGGCTGTTCTGCCCCCCGCCATAGCTGATTTCCCAGCTGAAGGAAATATTGAACTATTAATGGCCTCCCCACTATAGAAGCAGAAGGATTTCAAGGATGGATTTGGCAGGAAAGAGCCTCTTGCCCACAATACCACTTCCAGTCCTGGAAATGGAGGGGTCAGTGCCAAGGGACCTCCATAATATCCTAAGAGGCACATACTTTTAAATTACCTGTCTTTCCCCCATTGCCTCTAGTTTCTGTATCTCAGGCCTATTGCCTCCAATGCATCTCCTTTTATTCATCTATTTATTCATTCACTTTATGAAACCATTTCTATCCCACCCCTTGCTGTTGCAAAAGGAGACACACCTTACAATATCTACACATTACAATTTTATAAAAACAACAATATACACTTATCAATCAAAAACACATGAGAATCAGTTAATTTTGTAGGTTTGTTTGGTTTATCTGTCAGATGCAGCAAAACCCTGCCAAGATATAAGGGTTAACAACCAGCAGAAAATAGCAAGGGAGGAAACCAACTACAGTCATACCTTGGAAGCCGAAAGCCTTGGCTCCTGAAGAAATTGGCTCCCGAGCGATCAAAACCTGGAAATGAGTGTTCCGGTTTTGAACAATTTATGGAAGCCCAACGTCCAGCGCGGCTTCTGATTGGCTGCAGGACACTCCCGCAGCCAATCAGAAGCCGCACTTTGGTTTTTGAATGGTTCTGGGAGTCGAACGGACACCTGGAACGCATGCTGTTCGAAAACCAAGGTACCACTGTACAACTTTCATGGGGCAAGGCATTCCATGAGCTTAGTGCATCTTTTTGCGTCTTCTGCTCATATCATCATAATATCTACATTGGATGGCAACATCCCATTGGCACCAGCAGAGGCTTTCCTCCCAAGGCAAGTAGCAATGTGGTGCAGAATTTTATTTTTTAGTGCAAGGTACAAACTGTAGCCAAGCAGTAGCTGAAGATTCTGAATTAAGAGAACCACCTTGATTCTAAGAAAGCTATTCCAGATATTGGAGAACATAAAAGTGTTTTGTGGTTGTTGTTGCTACTGCTGCTGTTTTGCTTCACAAAGCCCAGCAATTTAGTCAAGCAGTGATGCTGTGGACAATCCTGTCAGACACAGGACTCAATGGGGTCTCAAGTTCTATGGACATGCTGACTGTATGCATTTAATCCCAATGGCCATGGGCCGTGCCAAAAGGAACAAGATCAAAACATCAAAAATAAAGAGATGTTCTACAGTGGCAACCATTAACTTAGATGTACTGCAGTGCTTTGGAGTAATGGGCACCTGCTGCCAGGGGGTTCTGAGGCTAGGGGATTTTTATTCATTCAGCAATTCAAGCTACTGTCAGGACTGCTTGTGCTAAAAATTACAAATTAACTGATGCACATGAATTGTGCAAATTAAGCACATTTATATATACTTGCTCATTTGAATTCAAATTATTCAAATTAGGCTCTTTTAGCCACTGAGAGAGTGAAGGTATTTGCAGAATAAAGAAACATCATAGACTTGACACCCACTCAGTCACCCTGTGGCATAGTCAGAAGAGCAAGGGGGAAAAACGCTTTTTTAAAAATGTGAAAGCTCAGGAACTGTTTTGATGCAATTGCAGCAGCAAAGAAATAAAAACTGATAACTAGATACAAGGTCATTTACTGATACTTGGTGAAAAGCTCAGTTTTCCATCTCTCACCTTGTAAAACATGTCTCCTTCCTCCATCAACTTGCTCAACAGGATGACCATGATGTCTGGCTTGGAGGTGGCCATCGCCCAGGTTGCTGGACCTGTAGTGTACAGGATGCATGATGGGTAAAAAACTCATACAATGCAAAAGGTGGTAAGGGAGGAAAGCTAAGGTGGATAAACATCCCGGGGAGGGGGGAAGAAATTTCTGCTGGAGAGAACAACTTGGTGCAGCCAACCCAAGGAGCGTGGGGTTCTCACAAGAATGCTTCAAACTAAAAACGCCTTTCCCTTCCAATCTTTTCTTTCAGCTGATTTGAAATGATTCACAAATGTTGGAGAAGAAGGCATCAATATCCACCAATTAGCATTGGTGGGAAGTAAAGACAGTTACGTTCTGGAAAATGTGATTAGTGGAGAAATCAAAGGGTTTAACAAACAATATAGATCAATCCATGTAAGCTTTAAATATGGTATGCTACAGCAACCTGGATGTATTTGGGGCTGAAAGTTTATTTGTGGTATATTTGTGAACAGAGTTTTTAAAATATTTGGTGTTTCAGAACAAGGCTCACTTCAAACAGGGCTTATACCTGCGAAGTACTTTGGATACACTCCCCTTCTATTGCAGTCCAAGAGCCCAATTCGACAGCTGTTTTATGTTGGCCTTTACAAATCCACCAAGCCTTCTTGGTCTCACTTGGCAAGCTAATTGTCAAATAAGGGAGTTCTCAAACGGCCAGAAAGGCATGGGGAAGCATTTCAGAAGGCTTCAAGTAAAAAAAATAAATTGGCAGCATTTTAAAAGTGAATTAGGTCTTGAGGTCAAGTTATTCTCTGCAACAGTAAGGGGAAAAAAATAATTGTTTGAAGGTGAGAAAAAATGAAAACAGAGGGAGAGAATGCAGGCAGGCAAAACCATAGAAGAGAAAGCAGAGCTGTCAGACCACCAAGCTGGATGATGACAGCAGTGATGTATACCTCGTGGTCGACTCGGTAGCGTCTGACAGCCTTTGAAGAAAAGGAGAAAACAAAAAAGTTGTAGAAGAGGGAGAAAAAATGGATGACGGTGAATTTAAAAAAAAGGAAAAAGCAGCAGTGAGAGGCAGGCAGCATAGCAGCCAAGGCACCAGCAAATTCCCTTGTGACGCGAGGGGTTGTAGGGGAGTAGAGCAGTGCAGGCAATGCCCAAACCTGGAAGCATCTACAGAGCAAGGAAAGCAACAGCTGACAGCAGCATATCAGCACAGCAGCACAGTAGAACCGTCGAAGTGGTGGTCATTCTCGGGGGGAAAACCTCATTAAGAGTTACTCCCCCAGTTTGCCAAGAGCTAGGCAGGGGGGAAATCCAATGTTCGATTAACACAACACAGCAGCCAAAGCGCACAGGAATGCTGGCATTCTGCTGGTGTAACAGAAGCAGCATTCTTTCAAAACCGGACATGCCTTTTTCATAGGAGTGCTGCATGTCTGCACAACCTGGGAGGAAATAGGGCTCTTGAGAGATTCACAAGGTGTGTTTTCTTTTCTTTGACTGTTCCCTACCTATCTTGGCTCCTTTCTTCAGTAGTGTGACAACAACAGAAGTATTGCGGCAACCCACTGCCCGGTCGAGGGGGCGCATCCCACTGTAATCCACATGCTCAATCATGGCACCGTGATCCACCAGGAACTGAACCTACAAATAAGCAATCAATTGAAATCAACATCACCCTGGAAGTCATAGACATTATGATCATGCAATTAAGTGCAGGTTTTTGACCTCAAAAGAACTGAGAGTGGGATGCTGAGCTAAAATGGCAACTATTTTTATTCCTTCAACTCATTTGACTCCTGAAGGCACTTAGGAGTTGGAATGAATCAAAAAGCCTTCAGATCCAACCCCCGGCTCAAAGGTAAATCCATCCATATATGCCAACCACACACTCCAGGCCATACTGGAGAGAGCATATATGCCACACAGCAAATAGCTGCAGACTTCATTGTGTTGAAGTGCGATGTCTACTTTTGCCTGACACTATACCATTGGGCTAAGGGCTGTTCTTTCTTTTTCTTTCAGCTCAGTACATTAGAAGCAAAACTCCCTCGGTGTGCTTTCTAAAAAAGTTGACCACTACTGTAGGATAAGAATTTGAAGGTGGTTTGTGGCCACATTCCTCAATTAGCTCTGGAAATCAACCACAGTATCCTCCTGGAGCAGCTGTCCAAGTTAGGGGTGAGTAGAACCACTTTGTGGTGGTTCCGGTCCTACTTGGCTGGACATTTCCAGAGGGTGATGCTTGGGGAATGTTTTTCAGCTCCATGCAGCCTCCAATGTTGAATTTTATCTCCTATACTGTTTAACATCTACATGAAACCACTGGAGTGGAGTCATCCAGAGGTTTGGAGTATGCTGTCAGCAATATGCCAATGACACACAGCTCTGCTTCCTCTTTACATCTCCAGGTGAGACAGTAGATGTGCTGGATCTTTGTCTTGCCTCACTAATGGACTGGATGAGAGCCAACAAACTGAAGCTCCATCCAGATAAGACTGAAGCACTGTTAGTGGGTGGTTCCCCAGATCAGATGGATGGGAGGCTGCCTGCTCTTGATGGGGTTACAGTTCCTCCAAAGGAGTGGGTATGCAGCTTGGGGGTACTTCTGAAGCCTCTGCTGTCACTTGAGGCTCAGGTGGCCTCAGCGGTGCAGACTGCCTTCCATCAGCTTCGGCTGGTGACCCAGCTGCACCCCTATCTGGACAGGGACAGACTAACTACTGTTGCCTATGCTCTGGTAACCTCAAGGTTAGATTACTGCAACACCTTATACGTAGGGCTGCCTGTGAAGACTGTTCGGAAACTTCATCTGGTATAGAATTTAGCGGCTAGGTTGCTCAGTTTGAGCATATTACACTGATCCTGGCCCAATTACATTGGCTGCCAATTAGTTTCAAAGTGCTGGTTTTGACCTTGTTGTTGTTTAGTCGTTTAGTCGAGTCCGACTCTTTGTGACCCCATGGACCAGAGCACGCCAGGCACTCCTGTCTTCCACTGCCTTGTCATGGCAAAGGGGCTTGAATAACTCAGAGAGGCTATGAGCTATGCTGTGCAGGGCCACCCAAGACGGACAGGTCATAGTGGAGAGTTTTGACTAAACGTGATCCACTTGGAGCAGGAACTGGCAAGCCACTCCAGTACCCCTGCCAAGAAAACTCCATGGTTTTGACCTGTAAAGCCCTAAACAGCTCAGGACTGCAATACCACAAGGATCACTCTCCTCTATATGAACCCACTCAGACCCTCATCACCCGAGGCCCTTCTTCATGTGCCCCTTTCATGAGGGTGGCAACATGAGAATGGGCTTTTTCTACAGTGGCTCTCCATTTGTGACATGCTCTCCTCAAGGAGGTTCAGCTGGTGTCTTCATTATACACTTTTAGGCACCAAGCGAAAATGTCCTTTTCATCAAAGCCTTTGGCTGATTAACATCTGATTCTCTTTTAAATGTGTTGCGGAGGAGGGAATCACTGGTTTGTTTTTGTTCTCATTTTTATGATGTATTCTGTGTTTCTTATTTTGTATTTTTATGTTGTGAACTGCCCTGAGATCTACAGGTGAAGGGCAGTATACAAATTTAATTAATTAAACTAAGTTTGCCAAGGGTTTTCCAAAGCTTGACATCATCCTGAACCTCCTCTCTTGGATTTGAATTCTCCCCCCACCCCCCAAAAGCACTTACCACTTCTGCATCACCATAAAAAGCAGCTAGATCCAATGGAGTGCGCCCATTTTTGTCAGCATGGTCTGTAGCAGCTCCACTCTCCACCAAAGCTCGTACTACTGAAAGGTGTCCCTTTAGGCAAGCCCAGCTGAGGGCAGTAAGTCCTTCTTTGTCCATTAGGGAAATGGAGGATCCTGGGAAAAAACAAAACACAGAGCAAGACTGCTTAGGTGTATTTCCAAATACGCTAAACCCACCTGCAACTCACAGTGCCCCTCTTTAGAGTTTCATTCCTGGAATTATTATTTCTCTTCCATGGAAGTGTGTGCCTTATTTAAGAGACTCTTATGTCCCCTGCAATATTCCATATACTGGCTGGGCAGGTATCTTTGGAGGAAAATTGCCACCAGCTAGTTTGCTGACATCTGAAGTGCTTACTTGTCAGACCATAAAGGTAATACCATCTGGAAAAGAATGACGTGATAGATCTGATTCCTAGAGAGAAGAAACCAAGGATAGAGGAACACACGGCTGGTGCAATCTCTATAGGTTGTGGCCAGCCAGAATAGCAGCATGATTTTGGTCATTTACGCCAATAGCTATTCTGCTGAGCCGAGATTTTCTGAATCTGTAGACTGGGGGTGGGATTGGCACCTGAATTGGGAAATCATGAGATGGGACGTTTTGTTCACAAAGTTTTGACCCTGTAAAAAGTCAATCAACTAAGTAAGGCTATTCCACTGTAAATGAAACATTCATATACAGCATCCTAATTCTGATTTGAGTCTAGCTTGCATGATTTCATCCAACGGCATGAAATTTGTGGAAAGCTAACGCCAAGGTCTATCTTCGCAGTAATTTTGGAGTCTGCTTACACATACTTGGGTTTAATCTCAACACGACTCCAAACCAACCTTGTGCTAGTAAGAACTCTACAGTGCCCAAATGCCCCTCCGAAGCTGCCATCATCAAAGGAGTCCGGCCTTGTTTATCTGCCATGTTAACATCTGCACCATGGGTGAGCAAGAGATCAACAATCTGAAAGCAGACAAAGCAAGGATGCATTGAGTACAAATTGTGCACAGTTTGAGAGCCATGAAAAAAAATGCATAAGCCCCTACGCTCTGTACTCACGACAAGTTTCAGTTTGCAATTAAAATGTCACTATGCTACACCTACTTAAGTCTAGTACTTTCAAAATCGTCCACCTCCAAACATTCCTCATATATCCATTGGATTTACATTTAAGAAATACTTTTATTTAAAATGGATGTGAAGTTTTCAGAATGTTCTGCACATCCTTCCTCTAGACAAGGGGTGAAGAATCCTTTTCAACCCAACATATTCACACTCACAACCGCACCTGCTTCACACCCTATTCACAGAAATGCCTCTCTTCACACATTCGCTCCTCATTCACACACACAGTGACTATACATTATGTTATTTTTACTGCTGGGGAAGGGGAAGGAGAGACCAGTTGGGATTTTCAAATTACAACATTCAAATGTTTTGGGCTTCCTTGGAAAATAGGTCCTGTGGCTCTGCTCAGCTTTGGCTCACCCTCAGCACACCTTGAAAGGACACCTGTGCAGCCTGAATGCTCTTCCTCGGGGTGGGGTGGGGCACCTCCAAAGTGATCCATGTTTTCATCCCCTACTTACTGGAGCAAGCTGTCTCTCTAGAGCCCCTCCCTGTAAAAGGTCCTCCGCCATTTCCCTCCAGAGAGACAGCATACAACAGAGTAGATGTACATACTTGTTTAAATCTGCTATCCCCAAATTATTGGAGGTTGCACAGGGAAAGCTCAGAGGGGAAAAAAGAGAGAGAGAGAGAGAGAGAGAGAGAGAGAGAGAGAGAGAGAGAGA
>JAXCMG010000079.1:639371-668664 GCA_034642415.1 Podarcis siculus | reverse complement strand
AGAGAGAGAGAGAGAGAGAGAGAGAGAGAGAGAGAGAGAGAGAGAGAGAGATTGCCAAGGGGCTCAAGCAAGGCATCATGTTTACAACTGTACTATGGATGAGGGTGGAGAAAGAGGGAAAACCGCAGAGAGAGTGGATAAATAGAGAAAGACATAGCAGCATATTCCATGTTGATTCTCAATGGAGCTGCTAAGTGAGTTTCTGGAAGCAGAACAGAGTTGGTGAGAGGGTGGGAGAACACATTAAGAGTTCACAGGGGCTGCACCCAGCCCATGGGATGGAGGTTCCCCACCAATGGTATAAGCCAATGTATGGTATAGGCTACTAAGGTACAGTCTCGGGTAGATTCTGGGTGATTTGAGCTCCCATCCTGCTGCCTCCATGTCATTTACCTTGAGCTATCTAGTCCCTCTCTCATTTCCATATATAATGTACGTATTCTTTATCTATATCTGTGCATGCTGGGTTCTCTTGGAATAACTCTGCTGCAAAAACACTGGCAACCCCATAATTCTAAATTAATGCAGTGACTGTCTGAGTTACCAACCGTCATACCAACCAGAAAACACAATGCCAACCAGGGAACACACTTATTTATCAAATGTTAGGTGGGAACAGACTGGAATCGTGGACTGGTCAGGGGGGACATTATTGAGGTTTGTGGGAGAAGCCAAAGGGGCTACACGGAAGATAAAGAGTGAATTGCCTATGTTGGAATAGGCTAATGGGGCTTTCTACATGTAGAAAAAATTGCTTAAATTTGAATTGGAACATTTGACACCTTTGGGGTAAAACATGTTCCTTCCAGCACAATAAATCTCCACCAGCATTTGTGAACCATAAGCTTTCTTCTAATGAGAGTTAGGCACTGTTTACATGTGAATCACACACATTTAAAGGAGGGAGGAAGAGCATTTGGTATGAAATACTCTCTTTGGCAGTACGGCAAAGCAATCTCCTTTCCTTTTGCATTCCTATGAATGCCGCAGTTATTGGTTCCCTTGCTCCCTGTTTTGCATCTTGCATTCCTGAAGAACTCACATACATCTAAAAGCCTCCGTAATTAAAATACAGAAAACTTCAGACAGGCACCTATCTATTTTTTAAGATGCTGTGGCAACACCAAGGTACTGAAAATCGATTAGCGATCCTCCCCATAGGGAGACACATGTTGAAACCTCTCTCACGTTGTTGAGGATATCCCACCAAAAGGCCCATGTGATGTACCGTACTTTTTGCTCTATAAGACTCACTTTTTCCCTCTTAAAAAGTAAGGGGAAATGTGTGTGCGTCTTATGGAGCGAATGCAGGCTGCGCAGCTGTCCCAGAAGCCAGAACAGCAAGAGGGATTGCTGCTTTCACTGCGCAGCGATCCCTCTTGCTGTCCTGGCTTCTGAGATTCTGAATATTTTTTTTCTTGTTTTCCTCCTCCAAAAACTGGATGCGTCTTGTGGTCTGGTGCGTCTTATAGAGCGAAAAATACGGTAAATGATACAGGAAGCAGCTCCAAAAATCCAAGCTGTATACATACTTGTTACCTTATTAGGAGAAGGACCGGCAGCTTTTTCCTCTCTCCCACTCCCCTTACCTGCCAATGGCCTTGTCTAACAGCACTGAATAAGGGAACGACTCCCCGTCGGTTGGGCTGGGCTACAGCTGCTCCCTGCTCCAGAAGCAGACGGCAAACATCCAGCTTGCCTCGTCCGGCTGCAGCAGTCAGGGCTGGAAGAGAGAAAAGACCCATCAGAATAAAAGAAAGTCTGCCGCCGCTGCTGCTGCATGACTTCCAGCCATGGTATGCACCTAAGTGCTGTGCGATGGCTAAAGTGGAAATAATCCCTGCCTACAGCCTTCTTCTTTTTTTAAAAAAAGAACATGATAAAAGGATTGTGGTCCAAAAATAAAAAAAGGCTTTAGGTTACAATTTCCAAGATTCGCCCAAGAGATAAAGGGGAGCATAGACCCTGGAAGGATTTTAGCCCTCTTCAGGCATTATCCAGTGGCCAAGGGAATGAACACACTAATTCCACCTCCTGCTACCATTCCATGTTGGAGGGTAATCTCCGGAAGCAGGGAGTCTCCTCTTCCCCATGCATTTCCCCAGTTTCTAAAATGTGTGGGTAGCCTCTATGAGCACAGAAAACTCCCCAACTCAGAAGATCATCCTTCAACTGGGGACAGGATGGAGTTAGCATGCTCACTCCCACGGCTTCCCTCCACATGCTTAACTGACTAGAAAACACATTAAATGGGGTTGTTGTTTTTTTAATCTGCATCATTCATGGTAATTGCTATATGTTAAGTAACAAGAGATGAGGAAAGACTGAAGTTCAATTCTCCACATCCAGGTTAAGTTATAAGAGAGAATACTTTGTTTGGGGTAGCGCCCCCCCACCCCCGTACATAGATCTACGCACATATTTATTGCTATTATTATTATTACAAAGTAAATTTCCCATCAGGCTGCATCTTCAGTAGCCAGGTGTGCAGGACCGCTGGCAGTACAGAGCACGGTAATTCTCCAGGGCACACAGGGCCAGCCCAAGACATTTTGACACCTGAGGCAAACCACAAAATGGCACCCCACCCCTTACCCCAACCGGCCAGGGAAGAATGGATGAGTGAAGGGCACGGGAGATGGATACCTACATCAGGAACATGGGTGGGAGGAGACCAGCAGTACCTCCTATTCTCTAAAGGCCACTGCAGAGGCAGCACTGGGGGGCAGGGGCTGCAAGGGAGGCAGAAGATCCGGCCTCCAGTGAGTGGGCGACAGCTGCTGCCGCCATCGAGGCAGCAGCAGAGGGTGATACATTCCTTGCAGGCTGCATCCATTGCCCCCGGGGATCCTGCCTCACCTTGCCTCATGGGTGGGCCAGGCATGGTTCCAAGGGATTAGAGAGGGAAAATATGTCTGCATGGGGGTGGGTGAATACATTTAAAATTTTTGAACTGCTACATTTCTCATGGTATTACATATTAAGTAATAATCCCAAATCAACCTATTATGTCCCCCATATTCAAATTTATGTACAATTGGCAGACTTTCTGTCTAGTGTGTTTAGCCATATAGAACAGTACAATTACATGGGTCATCTGTTCATATGTGCACCACGTAAATAGCATTAACATTTTTCTCACGTGAATTAGAACTGAACTAAATTAGGCATGCTGGATGTGTTTCTAAAATTATTGGGCTGAGCACGAAGAACTTCAATTTCAACTGAAACTGAACCAAAGCACTGAATGATTTGACTCCCTGGTCCCCAAAATGCAATTTGGACAGACGCTTTTAAGAAGACAAAACAAAACCCTGCATTTTCATCTGCAATACTTTTGAGAGTTCACCAGGGGAAAGCCTGTAATGCAACCATCAGACACACACGATTCCATCTAAATGCAAACTTGGGTCCTTTCTTGGGTCAAGGCAAAGCCCACAGACAGCAAAAGCCTTTTCTGTACAACCAAGCGACCATTCATTCTCAAGACTTCCAGAGTTTTGTGTAACATGGAAGTGCCTTGTGTCTGGCATAATGTGTACTGTCTGGGTTAGAGGAGACACTTTCACCCTGAAAAACAGACGAAAGCACTTTTTGAAGTTGCTCTTTCCCAGACTGACACAATAAACTGCCGGCAAAGCAATTTCTTTCCCAACCACCACCTCGCCCTCCCATTCTCCAGCAGACCAAGTCCTTTGTCTTGTGCTACTTAAATTTGCCTCTTTGAATATTCTAGCCTGGCTTCTTTCTCTGCTATTTGAAGCATTCACACCAAGCCTCTCTCCATGCAAATGAACATTTTCTGTAAAATAACCCTGATCCAGATCTCTCAGAAGTTCATTGAGATAGGTGAATCTGCTAGCTGTGCAAAATGAACCTATTTCAAATTAGTAATTAGAAGCCATGAAGCAACTGTCTTCTATAATGCCACATTTCTCTGCCAAAAATAAGGAGGCACCTGCTGTAGTGGATTATCAGGATGTTCTTTTGAGTATCCAGCCCAGCACTGTTCAGAGATAAGTAAGAGCACACACTGACCTGGTTCACACATAACACTAAACCGAACTATGGCTCAGGGCAAATGGCCACTGTGCTCCTTCCTCAGTCCTGCTGTTGCTACACCACCCAGGACTAAACCATGGTTTGGCTTAGCTCTAAATCTGAACCATGAGCTGTAACCAAGGTCTGATCCTGATTTACACCCCCCCCCCCCCAAGGTAATGTGGGAGCAGCAGGACTGGGGAGTGATCTTTACTTCAGAAACTCACGTTTGCTCATTCACACAAAGCCATGGTTTGGCTTAGCATTATGTATGAACTAGGCCAAAGTGAGGCGACAATTGCATTTCCATCTATGACTACATATTCACATTTCTCCCAGGCACTGATTTCAAGAAATAAATGCTAATTCAAGGGCTGACCTTTGTTATCACGTCAGCATCCCTGGGTTAGGATGCAACTTAGCAGCACAGTTTGAAGACAACAGGATAATGAAAATAAGCAGGCAGCCAATTGACCACAAGCATGCAAAATGTACAACAGAGTATAACTTCTGCAGGAGTAGGAGTTATAGTGGTTCGTCTTATTTTTTATTTCAATTTATATGCCTTTAATTACAATAGTCTCTAAGTGGTGCTCAAGGAATACAATACAATGAAATAAAAATCAGAGAAGACCATACAATGAGAATTCCATTAAAATGGGATGGGCAGTTCTGAATGGGGTCACACTCCCTCTGAAAGGCAGGTTCGCAGCTTGGCGGTACTCATTGATCTGTGTTTTTCATTAGAAGCCCATGTCAACTCATTGACTTGTATGAGCTTTGGCTGATATGCCAGTTTTGACCATTCTTGGCCTGGGATTGTCTGGCCGCAGAGGTCCATGCACTGGTAACTTCAAGGGGCTTGATTACCGTAATACGCTTTATGTGGGGCTGCCCCTTGCATCTGGTCCTGAAGCCGCAACTAGGGCAGAACACAGTGGCAGGTCCACTTCAGAGGAGCAGGTCACTTGCAACATGTTACTCCTCTGCTAAGAGAGCCGCACTGGCTGCCAATTCACTACCAAGACAGGTTCAAGGTTCCTGTGTTACCGTATTTTTAGCTCTATAAGACGCACCCAACCATAGGACGCACCTAGTTTTAGAGGGTGAGAACAAGAAAAAAATATATCTCCCCCTCTCTGCTCAGCGCCCCTTCAGTGAAGCGGCAGGAGAAACGGAGCCCCTTCCGTTTCTCCTGCCGCTTTGCTGAAGGGGCGCTGCACAGAGAGGGAAAGCTGTGCAGCGCCTCTCCAGCGAAGCGAAGCCAGGAGAGCCAGAGGGATCAGTACGGACAGATCCCTCTGGCTCTCCTGGCTTCAGTGAAGCAACCCAAAGCCTCTGGCTTCAGGAGGCTTCAGGCGGCTATCCCTGAAACCAGGAGAGTCTTGCTCTCCTGGCTTCAGCAAAAGGAACCCGAAGCCTCTGGAGTGCAGCGGGACCTCCCGCTGCGCTCCGGAGGCTTCAGGCGGCTATCCCTGAAGCCTCGGTGAGCACCAACCCCTCTCGTTCTCCAGGCTTCAGTGAAAGCAACACGAAGCCTCCGAAGGTAGCGCTCCGTCTGTGCTTTGGAGGCTTCGCGTTGCTATCGCTGAAGCCAAGGAGCCTGCATTCGCTCCATAAGACACACACACATTTCCCCTTAATTTTTGGAAGGGAAAAAGTGTGTCTTATAGAGCGAAAAATACGGTAATTCCTGACTCCATATTTTTCACCATGATCACTGGCACCCTCTGATGGGCCACTTCAGCTGGAGTTTACTAGAGACTGAGCAGGTAGAGGTTCAGCAAGAATTGTCCCTGCCTTCTTTTAGACATCTCCTGAAAACTGTGTTATTCAGGCAAGCTGCTGAGAGGTGAATTTCTTTTAGCAAGCAGTATTTATTAATTGATGTTTTTACTGCTCTTACTGGGATGTCATGTTCTTATGCATATTGCCTTGCTGTAATTTTATTCAAGTGCGGCCTATAAATATTGAAATAAATAAAATATTTATAAGCTTTTCCTCCTTGAACTCAGAAGCAACAACCGATACTCAACACCCTGAAAACTAAGGGACAGAGGTTTATGTTGGCACTGTTGTGAATTTCCCAGAGGATAACCAATCTCTTTCAGCACATCACACATGTATTCAACGGATGCAAGGGGAGCCACAAACAGTCTACAGAATTTACCTGTCTCTCCCCAGAGACTGTCAAAGCTGTTGATCTGTGCTCGTTCTACCTCCTCCTCATCTTTTTCTGGAAGATCAAGCAGGTAGGAGACAATCTAAAAACAAAGAAATCTGTCAGTTTCTGAACTCTCTGCGTGTCTAAAAATAAGCTGCTGATAATCTGAAGCTGTAACTGCTTTGAACAAAACAAATGGAAACAGAGTGAACATATTCCCTATCAGGCACTTTCCCACAAAGGAAATATACTCCCCAGTCCCATTAAAATAATTATTTGCCTTTACAACAAAAACACCCAGCGTCACCCCCACCACAATTTATTTATTTGTGTGGAAACACCTTTAGAAGGTAGCACACAGTATCAGGACATAAATCTTAAACAGTATCCAACTAAACAAACAAGTCACAATGGTTTTTTTGTTTTTGTTTCTTTAAAAATGCACTTAATAACCTTAAAAAACCCTGCATGGGAAGATTCATGAGGAGCCTGATGTACTAAAGGGGTCCACTGTACATTCAAAACTCTAGCCTACATTCAACGATTGTTAGTACTGTATTTATTCGAACCAAATGCTCGCCTTTTTTGGCCAAATTACGTTGCGAAAATTAAGGTGCGCATTAGATTCGATGGCACATTTACATTCACCAGCAAATACCTTTTTTTGGTTTCAAGGTTCTGAAAATTGAGGTGCGCATTAGATTTGATGGAGCATTAGACTCGAGTAAATACGGTATACTAGCTGTGCCATCAGTTATCCATGTGTGAACATCCAGACTAATTACTGGATATTATATTAAGAGTGTAAAATGTTTCTGGCCGACTTTGAAACTTCTTAGGACACCTGAGCTAGTTCTGTACAGGACAACTATGTTTTCCTTTGACCTTTGAAGCCCTAGAAGGTTGGCTGTGAGGGAAAGTGGCCTTTGGGCGGAAGGAAGTTCCCCACCCTCTACCCCAGCTAATGAGACAACAGAGTCCTTAAGGATTGCCTGTTCCCACTTAAGCCTGCCTGATAACATTCCCCCAGGTGCCTCAGAGGTGAGATGTGTGGTTATGCACCATGATGGCTATGGTTTGCCTCCACAGTCGGAGGCAGCAATGGGAAGGGAGAGTGCTCTTATGCTCACATTCTATCTGGTTGGCCACTGTGAGCCTGGGATGCTGGATTAGACGGGCCAATGGCCTGATCCAGCGTACTACAGTAGTACCTCGGGTTAAGTACTTAATTAGTTCTGGAGGTCCATTCTTAACCTGAAACTGTTCTTAACCTGAAGCACCACTTTAGCTAATGGGGCCTCCTGCTGCTGCTGCGCCGCCGGAGCACAATTTCTGTTCTCATCCTGAAGCAAAGTTCTTAACCCGAGGTACTATTTCTGGGTTAGCGGAGTCTGTAACCTGAAGCGTATGTAACCCAAGGTACCACTGTATTCTTATGCTCTTATGTACCTAAGAGAAGACTTTTTCTGTGGTTGCACCCTGTCTATGGAACTTGAGCCCACAGAAGAGCCACGTTAATTTTCTTTTAGATACTAGGAGAATTCTATCCTACTTATTCAGGCTTTTCGTATTTTGTTCGTTTCCTTGTTCTATTTCACATTAATTTCTCCCGGTCATTGTTTCTGTATGGTATGGGCTGCTGGAATTGCTTCAATTTGTATAATTTGCCTGAAATGTTTTATCTGCAATTTACAGTGGTACCCCACAAGACGAATGCCTCGCAAGACGAAAAACTCGCTAGACGAAAGAGTTTTCCGTTTTTTGAGTTGCTTCGCAAGACAAATTTCCCTATGGTCTTGCTTCGCAAGACGAAAACGTCTTGCGAGTTCTTGCGAGTTTGTTTCCTTTTTCTTAAAACCGTCAATACCGTTAATAGCCGTGCTTCGCAAGACGAAAAATCCGCAAGACAAAGAAACTCGCAGAACGAATTAATTTCGTCTTGCGAGGCACCACTGTATTGGTAAACCGTAATTTTTATTTTCTATCATTTCTTGCTTTTCTTGCAGTTGTTCTTATGCTGCTTAATGATTTGTTGTTAGCCACCTTGTATGTCATTTCTAGTACAGGAGAGGCAAGCAAATTATTTTAAACAACAAGAAGTCAGTAGACTGTCCACAGCTTTTGGCTGCGGAGCTATAGGTGTGGTGACTTCCCTCAAGCCACTTGATGGTCAGAATGGTTCGCTGCGTACAAAGGCGTACCCAGGCTCCCGTAGCAACTGCATAACCCTCCCTCGTACTTCTAGCTTTAAAAACAGTTACTCAGTATTTTGCCTTAACACAAAGGCCGCTTGGCCAGTGAGGATTCAGCAAGGCTGAGCGACAACTTACCTCAGTGTATCCCATGCTGGCAGCAGCAATCAGTGCCTGCTGGATGGCTTGACTCTTTTTAAACACTCCCTGCTGTTGCCCAGCAATTGTCCAGTCGCACTGGATTAAAAACTTGACAACTTCCAGGTGGCCTCTGAGAGCTGCATGAACCAGTGCACACTGACCGTTCTTGTCCAAGTGATCCACCTTTTCAAGAAAAGGAAAAAATGGCTGATTAAAATTTAACTCAACTGCTGTGGGTTTTAGTTCCTACTTTCCTAACACTGCCACATTCCCATGGGAAATATTCTCCATGTTTTTCTGGCCATATATGCAGAGCTAGCTAGAACCTGGTGCCTGTTTTGTAATGACCACAAGTACATTATTCACATGTAGCACAAACCACTCTCACAGATTTCATCTGCAAGGAGCAATGACATTTAAAATGGAGTTTAGAATATAAACTCAGGACAAATCTTGCAACACACAATTGCCACGTGCACCGGCAGTGATCTGCAAACCTCTTTGCTACATTCCCCCATTTGGTAAAATCTACCAAGTCCCACTCCAATAAGCAAAGTTGGTCTGAAGATATCTATTGTTTACATCTAATTTGGGAATCAGGTGCCATTCTGTCTTGTTACCGAACGACAGTGTTTGCTTCTAAACCTATGGTTTTCAGTGAACGTTTTGCTGTTACTTTTGGGAAACAGCAAATGTTCACTGAAAACCACAGTAGCTCTTTAGAAGCAAAGACGGTCATTCAGCAACAAGGCAGAATGACATAGTGATCTTATACAGCACAAATGTCACCTAAAGCATTGAGATGGTTAGTGAGACAGCGTAAAATTGCAGGCTCCTGGAGAGGTGCTGGTTCCTGGATGTTTTCTGAGGTTAGCCAAAATGGACCATTCTAGAAGCAAAGAATCTGCCAAAGACTATTGTTATTGTTCTGGTTTATACTTATGTATTATATTATAGATATATTCTTACAGAGTGAGCAAAAACAACTCACATTGAAAACAACAAAACCTCCTAAAAACAGAGCTATACAATTAGAAGGTGGGATGAACAAATCCTGCCCCATTAAAAAAGGCCACAATGCCCCCCCCCTTTCAATTTTAAGGGCCAAAAGCACAGCAAAAGAGAAAAGTCTTTGCCTGAGGACCACCTTCAGGAACTTTTACAACATTCAGGAGCCTGAAAGAGTTAATTTTAACCTAAAATGAAAACAAGTTTCTAGCCATCTTTATTATGAAGACAGGTAGGACAATCAAAAAGACATGTTCCTGAACAAATAGTTAAATCATATCCCTAATCCATGTTACATTAAAGTTCCCGGTTTTGCCAGGTTACGCTTCATGATGTATTGGATTTTGGAATACCATCCTAGGGATACTGGATACTCCTACTCACTTGGTGCGAAGTGTCATGTTAAAAGGGAAAAGGCATATTCTCCAACAGCTGGCATTTACCATGTTTGTGCAAAACTAGATTATGAACTCTAGCCTTGCTTTCTGTATCTGAGTGATAGCAAATTAAAACAGGAGAACTTTAAACGTCGAGACAAACAAGATTAGCACCCTATCCCTTCAACAGCTTAGCAACAGCCTTACCCAAACCTGAATTGCCAATGAACTGCTCTGGGATTTTAGTTGCAGACCACAATACCAGTGAAGATTGTGGAGTACATTTATGAAGAAACAAAAATGAAATTGTTGCTCATGCTCTTGCTAGCGTAACTACCCCGGAGAGTAGCTAGAAGACACAGCTACAAGCATGCAAGCAATTAGGACTGCAGCCTAAGGGACATGGGCGGCCCACCCGTGGCTTGCTTGCTCAGGTTTGAGAAACAGGAGAACAGGACAGCCACCAGCTGAACGCCTTCCTCACCTTCGCTCGCTTCTTGCACAAGAGGGCAACAATGCTTAGATACCCAGCAGCAGCAGCATATCCAAGAGACGTTAGGCCACTTTCCGAAGAGGCATCAACATTTGCTCCAAATTCCAACAGCAAAGCTACCATCTCCGTGTAACCAAGGTGGGACTGGACGCATAAAATTGGGGCATTGTTTAGCACTTCAGTTCTGTAATTGATGTTGGCACCTCCTAAGATCAGTAGCCGACTGACCTGAACAGAAAGAAATGGGAATGGATGAGATCAGCATTCTCTAAGCGAGCCAATTTTCTCAATTAAAAATGGAGCGAAAGAGTTTCGTGTACTAGAGATTAGCAGCTTCCCTCCCCGGCCACAAGCTTGATTCATCTAGCAATTCTTAGCCAAAGCAGAGAATACATAGGAAAATGTTAGTTTTTTCCATAAGAGTTCTAAATTTGCTATTGCTGTCTCCGCTCCCCACATTCCGCTGTCCTCTGGCGCTAACAAGGGGGTAGATGTTTCTCCCTCTCTCTCTCTCTTTCTACTTCTCCTGTCATCTTTCCAGCACCTTGAACATTGCAAAATCTTTTTTTCTGGTGTGGGAGAGAGAAAGAGAACTTCCTTCTTGTCTGTCATCAGTAGTACAGAAGCAAGGTAAGTTGGTACATTGGCTAAATTCCA
Organism: Podarcis siculus; assembly: GCA_034642415.1. Lineage (NCBI taxonomy): Eukaryota > Metazoa > Chordata > Lepidosauria > Squamata > Lacertidae > Podarcis > Podarcis siculus. The sequence goes on along the minus strand of JAXCMG010000079.1, from coordinate 657,591 downwards.
ATCCAAATAAAAATTAGGTGATCGTTATGCTCCTTTTTCCTTTTAAAGCAGGCATTACAAGTCACCAGAGTCTTACCAAACTCGTTGACATTCTATGGTGGGCAAGGTTATTTCAAGTGACAGAACAATTTCTTACTTTCTGGAACTTCAGAATAATGCTCTGATGTTGCCTCCCTAAGCACACACTCTCCAGAGATCACCACTGAATGTGCTTTCAAATGCACTAGTGTGTTTCTGTGTACCTTGATGCTATTTCTGACTGGGAGGAATTGTTCTGAAAGCTGTGACTCAAGCTGAGATGCAGTAGGCGCTCTTTTTTGAGGTTAAGGAATTCTGGTGTTCCTTTGCAGCAGGTATGACTAAATCAATCAGGTGCAGACAGAGTGCAGAATTACCTGCCCTCTGAGGATAGCGATTAGAAGGAAGCACGCTCAGATTCTCAATTATTTTATTTACATTTACAACTCATTTGTGATTAGCTCAGATGTCACTAGTGTGCCCCAGCACACTGTTTGGAAATTACTGGGTTAGAGTCAGATTTTTGATGGTTGTAGCAGGGAAAAGGATGAAAACATCTATCTCTGGATCTAGAAAGGAATTTTGATATTAAGATTCATATTAAGTTCCTTTAATCTTCGACATCACAATCTAAGTACTAATATTTTGTTTTACTACCTCTTTTAATGTATGGTGCTGCCAATAATTAGTGTATTTTTCCGTGTATATGACTAGGTTTCTTTCATAAAAAATAATGTCAAAAATGAGGGGGCGTCTTATACATGGGGCCATTCCCCCCATTTTCTTAAATCTGAGTCCCCCAAAATAGGGGGCATCTTATAGACTGAAAAATACGGTATTCCTTTATTTTTAAATGCGTTTTAATGCTATTTTACGAACAATACTTGCATTTCAAATTGAAGAGCGCTACAGAAATGTTCTAAAGCAAAACAAAAAACCCAATTTGCCTTGATATCTACCAGGCAAGAGTCAACCAGATGCGTCTCAAAAGCCCATAATCAAGGAAAACCTGTTGTCTGTCCCAAACACCTGGTACCTGGAAGTATGCTGCCTTATAACTCCAAGACTATTTAGAATAGACGTTACATTTTCTCTGCATTTTAAATATCATTTGGGGAAAAAATGAAAGCTGAAAAGAGGAGGCAGTGATAGAAAGAGAAGTCGAAATTCTTACTGAATGGGAAGAATGGAGAGAGACATTTTATGAGGCTGCCCAAGGGGTTGTGCAGATGTGAAGAAGGATTAAAGATGACCAAAGGCAGAATTAGATGTGACATTAGATCAATTAACATGCACATTATAAAAGATGTAAACAGCAGCTGTAGCCCTACCCCACCATGAGAAGCGAGTAGTGAAGAAAAACTTAATACTTTCCCTTGCCTGCCATAGTCTCAATAAAAATTATTCCCCTCTCGTACCTTTATGTTAGGGGTGTACAAATTCCGCAGAGAGGCCAGCGCCATGGAAAGACCTTCCGAGCTGTAGGAAATCCAAAGCCCTTGGAGAATTGAGGAGGAAACCCCAACTTTTTTACTCAGTCCCTGCAAAAGACACACTTTAAATTTGATATTTCAAGGTACTGGTTTTATTTTACACATCACTAACACATGGCTCATTTAACCCCAATTGACTAGCAAGGATTCAATGTCAACTTTACAAGAATATTGTAGTCTAAAGAGAAAGTAGGAGTGTTGGAGAGGACGCAACTCCAAGGATTAAGTCCTACTACTCAGTGCAATTTACATCAGAGCACCAAAGAGTTACTCTTTTGTAAATGCTCTGAAGTCTACCTCATTTCAAATAACAACCCCAACCTCCAACCAAATCACATGAGTAGAAACTCTTGGGTACAAGGTGCAACATTCCATCATGAAAGGGAGAGAAGTGATGTAATCCCTTTGCCCCACATCCATTGTAGTAACAAGTACTAGCAAAAAGACACAACAAAAAATAGAATATACCAAAAAAAGAGGTGAGCCAGTGCTGAATAAGGAACAATTATTCTGAAAGAATCAATATCATAAATAGCTTAACGTTTTTTGAAAAAGGCAATGCAATCTAATACTCCATTTCCCCCAGAGGATTCTTTTAGGAACCTTTCTTGGTAAGGTCACCCAAGCTCTTGTCTACAGCCCCCTCCAAAAATAAAACTTGCACACTGTAAGTCATATTCCTTGGGACAGCATGTCAAGACATGGGGCTTACAATTAACAGCGACTGTTCCTAAGGTGCTCTTAGCAAGTTGGTTGCAGCACTGAGCAATCTTTTGACTCAGAAAATGGAAAATCCTAAACTAGACTAGAACATACTCTGCTTGATATTACTACTTAGTACTTCTCATACAGAAATCAAGAGTGCTAATGAGACCTCTACTAATTAATTACTTCTCAAACATTCCTTAGTGTTCAGGGATTTAAAGCTACTCTTGCCAAAGGGCTTTCACTTCCGATCAAAGGAATTCATTTCCGATCAATAGGCCGTGTTTGGTATGAGAAGAATGGAATAATGATACAGATCTAGGGAGGTCACTAACTAGAAGTTCCAGGCCAAATTCAGTTCCCTTTGGGGGCACCAATGTCTTCCTCCTGCCAGCTGCTTACCCTAAGATCTAAGGAAGAGAGAGACCTTCTCTCTTATTTACCCTCCTCTCTCCCAAAACTGGAAAGAAAAGGATGAAGAGGTCCATGAAACTGAATGAAGAACCTTTCTTTCTCCTCCTCTTGCTCACCCTTGGTCACCTTCTGCTGAATCAGCTGTCTGGTAGCAGCAGAAAATCATGGAGGGCTGTTGTGAGGCAGCATCCTCACATAACTAATTCCTCCTGTTTTGAGGATACCTGAGGACAGGACCTTGGCCTTCACCACAATTTGTGGCTGACCAGGCTAGGTCCTAGTGAGGATCTCAGAAACTTAACATTCTTCATGTACTCTGAAAACACCAATACCACACCATTCAAATCCAAAGTGAAGATATCACTGCACAATTTTTTGCTACCTTAAAGATGTGTGCTTTGAGAATATGATGGCCCAGCTCAATAGTCTGCTGTCTGTTGAGTTTTCCCTCTTGACGGGAAAACCAGAAGGCGAGCAACGTATGGCCACTCCTAGGCAAAAGAGAAAAGAAGAAACATGGTGGAAGTTAGAATTCAGTTAGCACTCAGTTAGCACTCAGATTGTTAGCACTCAGATTGTGAAATGAAGGAGATGAACCTTTTCTCGCTCCTCCTGATAACCCTTGTTAGTTTTACTCTGATGCACATCAGGACCATGTTGTCCTTAATTGTTCATCAGCTTTGATCAAACCTTTGCTGAACTCTAGCACTGTAGCTCATTCCTCTCTCTAGAAGAACTAACAGACTTTGAAAGATCTTTGCTTCTAATATCTTTCCTCTGAGATGACCCATTCTTGTAGGAAGCTACACTTAATGATGGATTCTATTCTGAGTGAGTACTTTTAATAGAACAGCAGGATATAAACAGACCAATAATAATAATAATAATAATTCTTACCCACTGCAGTGGGCAACACCTATTTCCTGGAGCTGGAAGCAGTAGCGGTTTATTTCTGCATGTGCCCTATTGAAGAAGGGGAATTTAGTGACTATAAAATCCATCTAGTTCACCCCTTTGAAGAGCTCAACCAATGAAATCAAGGCAAGTGCCAAAAGAATCTATTTTTAAGATAGCAGACAGAATCAATCAACCACCACTACTCATGCTTCCAGGCTGGGACTTGCGTTTAAAGCTGCAGTGACCGGCTATTATTATTATTATTATTATTATTATTATTATTATTATTATTAAAATTTCTATACAACCCTTCATCTGAGGATCACAGGGCAGTTTACAGTATGTCTTCTTAACTTTATAATTGTTGGCTACCTGAAATCAAAGAAGTCTCATAATTTAATATTTCTGTTAAGATTATATGGTTAAATAACAATAATCCTTGTAAATCATAATCATAAGGCTTTTAATATAGGCTTACAAACATGATGCAAAAGGAAAAAGGAATGGAAGAGAAAAGCAAGAATTGCAGCAGCTGTTGCTTCAATAGCCAGTGAATGGGGCCAGATTGGTCTCATACTTGTCACAAAGTTCTTCCAGTGAGGCTGGGTGCAGCCTCCCAGGTGCCCGTGGAGTTGTCGATGGTGGTAAAAGGCCAGGGAATGCTTCCCTTTGGTTCTGCAGTCATAGAGCAGGTGGAGGTTGAAGCAGAGCATTTTTTTTTCCTTGCAAGGGGAGAGGAAGCAAACTTATGAATCTATCTTATTGATAGAACTTTAAAGATACTTCACTACGGAGGAGTCAGGTCCACTTCAGATGTGGCTGAGACCATGGTAGTGTTGGGAAGAAGCTTGTCCAGTAAACTGGTTTGAACTGAGGTGAATGCAGGCACAAAAACCATGCAGATGTCCCATTCAAGGTCAGGAACCACTGGAGAGCAAAGGCAGTCACAGACAGGACTTTCAGCACCCTGGACAGATCATAGATGACTTGTTCAGACAAGTGCTTAGTCCCTATGGAGCCCTTATATACCCCCTGTGCCTGACTATTCCCCAACCCGCCCCCAAAGCTCTGTTCCTTTGTTGAGGAGTTTTGACCCTTGGACATGCAGTTCTCTGGCCCAGAGCCTTGCACTCCATTGCCTTTCTGCTATTTCTCAGTAGACACCTTGCTGCATTAGCAAGTGGGTTCTGTAGAGAAAGAAGTCACTAATAACTAGTGGAATCCAGTTCAGGGGCAGTAGTTTTTGGAAGGCTGCAAAAGATGGTTTTATTAATGCAACCTAAAATCATATTCAGGGGTTTTTTTTTGCAGCTGAAAACTCACTGCTGACTCCTATTTGGCTTACGATTGACTACAGTCTCCAGATCCCTTTCACATCTACTACTGTCAAGCCAGGTGGCCCCCATCTTATACCTGTGCATTCGATTAGTTATGTTGTTTTGGCTAAATGCGTAACTTTGCATTTGTCTATGTTGATTTCATTTTGCCAATTTTGGCCCAGTTTCCCATTCTATGGAGGTCATTTTGAATTCTATTCCTGTCTTTCAAAGTGTCAGTTTTCTTCCATCTGTAAAGCCCTCCAGATCTACGTTCAACTGATCTCGAGACAATAAACATTTGGCTCTACCATTTTTTCAAGATGGTTCTTGAGCTTTCAAGATTTTAAGAACAGGGTATTTTAAGAACCTTCTAGCTTTGTTCAAGCTCCTGAAAGAGTTTTATATTCTGAAACATTTTGAGCTACAATAAAGAGCTGTGCATGAGCGAATACCAGAGCCTGTTCTCCTTTTTGTTCTGTAAAGATTACAACAGCAAAATGTACATAAAACTCTTTGAACACCAAAATGCTTATCATCATGATCATTATTAAGCAGAGTCAAAGTAAATTCTAACATCAAGTTAAATGTGGAGGTATTGACTCAAAAATAAATACAGTGAATAATCACTAAGGATCTTGGCACGTGATCATCTTCCTTAGTCGCATCCAAAGAAACACAAAGGTGTATGCCCTCAAAGATCACCAACCTTTTGATGTTCCTTCACAGACTTCCATACATAGAGTGATCAGAGAATGATTATCTTAGTGTTGTTGTTGCTATTTACTGAATATAGATACCAATCTTCAAAGACCTACATTGGCTCCCAGTACGTTTACAAGCACAATTCAAAGTGTTGGTGCTGACCTTTAAAGCCCTAAACAGCCTCGGCCCAGTATACCTGAAGGAGCGTCTCCACCCCCATTGTTCTGCCCGGACGCTGAGGTCCAGCGCCAAGGGCCTTCTGGTGGTTCCCTCACCGCGAGAAGCAAAGTTACAGGGAACCAGGCAGAGGGCCTCCTCGGTAGTGGCACCCGCCCTGTGGAATGCCCTCCCATCAAATAATAATAATAATAATAATAATAATAATAATAATAATAATAATAATTTATATCCCGCCCTCCCCGGCCAGAGCCGGGCTCAGGGCGCCTAACACTGGTAAAATTACAATAAAAACATAAAGGGGGGGGGACCAATTTAAAATACAGGTTAAAATACAATTTAAAATGCAGCTTCATTTTAATAGTAGCCCATAGATCAAAACCATAAGGGGAGGGAAACATAAGGGTCAAACTGAGTCCAAACCAAAGGCCAGGCGGAACAGCTCTGTCTTGCAGGCCCTGCGGAAAGATGTCAAGTCCCGCGGGGCCCTAGTCCCTTCTGACAGAGAGTTCCAGCAAGTCAGGGCCAGTACTGAAAAGGCCCTGGCCCTAGTTGAGACGTCAAAGAAATAAACAACTATCTGATGTTAGAAGATATCAGTTTTTAATGACTGGTGTTTTAATGTATTTTTAATCTCTTGTTGGAAGCCACCCAGAGTGGCTGGGGAAACCCAGCCAGATGAGTGGGGTATAAGTAATTTATTATTATTATTATTATTATTATTATTATTATTATTATTATTATTATTATTATTCTATACCTGCAGGTCTCAGGGCAGTTCACAGAATAAAATCAGAATATAAAACCACAAAATACATAATCAAAATGAAAACAACATCAACCCAATAACACACCCACCCGGTTGGTTCTCTTCCTATTGTAAATGGACCATCTTTTTTAGCCGCATCTCAATAACACTACACAGAGGTATATTAATGAAAAATGAAGTGATCTCATATCTGTCTTCTCCTGCCACAAGGTGATGGGTTACTTACCTAGGGTCACAGAGGAACTTGGTTTTTTCTCCTTCTTCTCTCCAGATCAGCCACTCTCGAAAAGATGGATGGACAAACATTCGGGTCATATCTCTGCGCTTGATAAGGAACATGGAGAGGTTCTCCATCCTTTGCTGAAAGTCCTCCCATTCCAAGGAACCTTCAATGCTTCCTGCATTGATGGCCTGGAAAATATGCTCATCGGTCAAGGGGTGCAGAGATGCCACAGCCACGTTTAAGAGTGGCATCACCCGGTCAAAGGAAGACTGTGTTGGAAACTTCATATTGCACTGAAGCAGGTACACCTCCGAAAGGGAGACGGGGACTACCTTATAGCTAGAGCTTTTTAACACCAAATAGCCCTTCTCTATTAGATCAAATGTGAGCTTAAGGTACAAGTAGGATCCTTGACTCAGGGTTTTGAGATGAGAACTAAGTTTGCCAAAGGTTGTATTGTCCATTTTGCCATTAAGAGAGATGTTATTCTGTATCTCAGAGCTGCTATGTATTCGGTGTAGGATGTAGGCTTGGAGATCCTGATCTATAGCTTCATTCTCTTCCAGTCTGTCCAGGAATATCCTATGGAAGGGTAATAACTTAATTATTTCCTATAAGGGAAAAAAAAGAATAAAGTAAATAATGGAGAAGTTAAAAATGGGAGAAATACCATCAGTCTCCCACTGGAAGTATAAATAGTGGCACACATGAGTTACAGGCCAAACATGCTGTCATACTGGCTCCAAATGAGGTTACACCATGGGTGGTTAAACCTGGGTGGTACAGTTAAACTGACTTTGAAATAAATACAAAGCTAAATTTCCAAACTGCCTTTCAAAACCACAACCAAGAGAGCAAAGGGACAATGGAATCAGCAGTTTCTACAGATTTGTTTCTGGTCTGTCATTGCCCTTTATATACTGACCTAGGGTGCTTCTACACTAGCAGTTTAGTGTGAAACTGCCATGTTTTGTTCATTCACTTTTTTATGGGGCACCCACGTTACGCCATCATTATCATTCTGTATTTTCATCATGGTTCATCGGTCTTTTTTTCAAAAGCCACAAGTCTGATTCCCCCACAGAAGAGCCCAAGAGAAGCGTGATCTCCAAAGGTGTAGATGTCTTTAGTGCTACTCTTCCATCTTTTTAAAAGAACGGGATTTTGATGTGCACAGCAATGGATAGAAAAGAGGATCCCCCTCAGGGAGGAAGGATGGGATATAAATTTAAATAGTAATAATAAATAAAAATGGGCTTTCTCCTTGGAACGAGGCTGGAATCAGCACTTTTAAAGTAAAGATGGAACAACACGCTGGGTGGAGTCCAAGGTATGGGAACCACAGTGAAAGGCATGATTAGATGTCGCAATAGGGTTGTGCTTATGTTTTCCACCTGTTTTTCTGCCATAACAATGTGAGAACCTTGGCTGGAAGGAAAGGTGTCAAGTGTTCAGCGCTATTCTAAGCCAGTGTTAGAATCAACTAATAAATGTTTTTGTTTCTCAAGGTTTGAAGATTACAGGTGGTTCTCACTGAGAAAACTGTATTCCCCTAAGTTACACATTCCATTTGCAAGTCCAGTGCTCCAGCACTTTTTAAAAACTCAAGCAGATGTTCTAGCAATGTGTTCTATTAATATTTTATGCCCCTGATAGCCATATGAAGGTATTTTATCCTCCTTTGTACTTTGACTCTTCTATCACCTTTTCCATCATATTTACGCATGTTATGTTGTCTATAAATATACACACCACTATTAATTTACTAGTCTCAAAGGCACTTTCGTTAAAAACTAATTTTTAAAAAATGAAGAGGGGGAAAAAATCTGCTGCTGCTGAAAAAGTCAATTTTTTAAAGAAGCCAAACCATTCATCAGTAAAACAGCAGGTGGGTAGATGTACTTTCATTATCCAAACGTAGCAGCTGCAAATGACTGACTGCCATTATTGTTTTGGTCTTGGGAACAATTCAGAGAATCATAGGATTAACCACAATGTCAAGGGGGGGGGATTTACTTCTTTTTAATATATCAATCTTCTCCATTGCATTCAATGTACTCTTGAAAGCTGGAGGAGTTTCAAAAGCAGTTCATGTAGAGGCACAATGAGAAAAGACCGGAGGTCCTGCTGGGTGCACCTAACTGTGGCCTTGCCTTCTTAAAATACTGGTTGGAAACATCACCTTCCTTTGAACTGTAACATTTTTCATTTCCTAAGAAGTCAACATTTCAGCTTTAGTAAGTGAACTAATTCTATTTGCAGCTGTAGACAATGAAGGTGGCTGCCTATCTTCTCTTTTAGTTAGAAATTGTCAGGGTAATATTAAACAAGACAGCTACCTTAATACCATAAGGTTGCAGTGGTTAATAAACATTTGTGCGTCCCAAATTTCCTCCCAACCAGTGCATATGCCTTGCAAACTGCGCATAAATCATCTGCTTCCAAACAGATAGCCCCATCGCAGCAGAGGCCACGTAAGGTCTCTGCTCCCATTCAGAGAAAAGCAATTATCATAACAGAACAGTAGAAAAACCAGTCCCCAACCTACCTGTAGACTTGTTCTAACTGTCACAATCAGCTTCAGCCAGGATGGAAATTTCCCTATCATTTTGCTGAGGAATGATACTATTGTATCCCCGTAGTCAGGTTTGTGAAATTCAGCTTCATTTAACCCATCAATTAATATGATGAAATCTTCATCGGGGATCTTTCGTTCTGAGAGTTTGGGAATAGGGAGGTGGGAGAAAGATATGGACAGAAAGGTTCAGCTTATGCTTTTAAAATGATGCCGCAGTCGTGCGTTGCTATCAAGGAAAACTCATGCTTTTCACTACCTTTATGAAGGCTTTCCAAGGGCTCCAGAACTCCTCTCCGGAAAGAAGCTAAGGGATCCTGAACACAGGACCGCAAGCTGAGCATGCTCTGTAGATGGGGCTCCCGTAACAGCTGCTCTCTGTAGGCAGCGAACTGTGGGGAGCGGCAGAGCAAGGCTGCCACGTTGTGTACAAATTCTGGCACAAGGCAGGTGTAGGCATTATCAGCCTGGCAGTAGTGGTACGCAACAACCTACAAAAGGGGAATCAAACATCAGTTCCTCAGCGGACAGACGTTAAAAAATAGCCACATTTGCTTACTAATTTCCCTCACTCATAACAAGGAGGAGGATCCTGTGCTAAATGTCTTTGACATGAGGGGCAGAGTGACTAGGGTCACACCTAGACCATATATTTAAAGCACCCTTAAAGCAACTGTGAAGGGACGCGGGTGGTGCTGTGGGTTAAACCACAGAGCCTAGGACTTGCTGATCAGAAGGTTGGCAGTTCGAATCCCCGTGACGGGGTGAGCTCCTGTTGCTCGGTCCCTGCTCCTGCCAGCCTAGCAGTTCAAAAGCACGTCAAAGTGCAAGTAGATAAATAGGTACCGCTCCGTCGGGAAGGCAAATGGCATTTCCATGCGCTGCTCTGGTTCGCCAGAAGCGGCTTAGTCCTGCTGGCCACATGACCCGGAAGCTGTACTCCGGCTCCCTCGGCCAATAAAGCGAGATGAGCGCCGCAACCCCAGAGTCGGTCACAACTGGACCTAATGGTCATGGGCCCCTTTACCTTTACTAAAGCAACTGTACTTTATTAAGGGTACTTGTAGCTCGGGAGCGGGGGTCTCCTAACTATTCAGAGTCCTTTACAAGGACTGCAGGAAACTGGTTCCCCCACCCTTGAGCAAGGTGCCCCTTTTTTTACAGGCATTAGCTGCAGGAGGGACTTCTCCCACATTCCACTAGTGCTTGCAAAAGGAAAATTTATTTCTCCCCTCCCCATCGCATGAGAGGTGCAGTTTGCAAGCGTGGTGGAAGAAGTCTCTCTCACACTTGAGACCTGTAAAAACCGGGAATGCTTGCATTGGCTATGGGAGTCTTTTCCCAGTAAGGAAGACGTGTGCACAGCCAAACTGAACAGGCTTTAGTGCCCCCACTAAACCCTGCTTTGGCTGAAAACACCTATTCATTCAGCCAAGGCAGAGTTGAACTCTGCCCCCCTGTCCAGGAGCTGGCATCAGTTGGCTGATGTCAGCTAAGTGACAAGTGGGTATAGTGAATGCCCTTGCAGGCCAAATTGGAACATCTGGTGGACCAAGGTTTGCTTGAGGGCTGGAGGTTTGCCACCTTGGGTCTATCTGTTGGATCAGTGTTTCCCAAACTTGTGTCTCCAGCTGGTTTTGGACTACAACTCCCATCATCCATAGCTAGCAGGACCAATGGTTAGGGATGATGGGAATTGTAGTCCCAAAACAGCTGGATAGTCAAGTTTGGGAAACACTGGGTTAGATAATGGTTTGATGCAGTTGTGTATTTTTAATTCTTTTCCCTCCCACAAAACCAAACAGTGGTCATTTAACTTAGCAATACTTCCACACAGTGACTTCATTGTTCAGAACAAACTAGCCAACCACCAAAGAATGGGAGCATTTGTGAGTATCTTCATAGTATCACATTGCAGGAAAGACTTCCCACTCAACACTGGTGAAGAAATAACCCCAAGAGGTGGAAGAGATCTTCCGACATTAGTGGAACCTCTGTGCAAGCAGAAGGAATATTTTTGGAATTTTAGCATGGCCGTAGTATAATAAAGGGACGCGGGTGGTGCTGTGGGTTAAACCACAGAGCCTAGGACTTGCCGATCAGAAGGTCGGTGGTTCGAATCCCCGCGACGGGGTGAGCTCCTGTTGTTCAATCCCTGCTCCTGCCAACCTAGCAGTTCGAAAGCACATCAAAGTGCAAGTAGATAAATAGGTACCGCTCTGGTGGGAAGATAAACGGCGTTTCCGTGCACTGCTCTGGTTCGCCAGAAGCGGCTTAGTCATGCTGGCCACATGACCCAGAAGCTGTACACAGGCTCCCTTGGCCAATAAAGCGAGATGAGCGCCACAACTCCAGAATCGGCCATGACTGGACCTAATGGTCAGGGGTCCCTTTACCTTTACCTTATAGCGTAATAAATACAGTGGTGCCTCGCTAGACGAAAAGAATCCGTTCCGCGATTCTCTTCGTCTAGCGGTATTTTCGTCTTGCGAAGCAAGCCCATTGACAGCTTAGCGGATTAGCGCTACAGCTGTCAAGCGGCTTTTCGCGATCAGCTGTTAAGCGGCTTATCAGCGGAACAGCTGATAAGCGGTTTAGCGGCTTAGGAAAAGGGCAAAAAAAAACAAAAAAAACCCGCGGGGGGACGCAAGATCTTTTCGTCTTGCGAAGCAACCCCATAGGGAAATTCGTTTTGCGAAGCGCCTCCAAAACGGAAAACCCTTTCGTCTAGCGGGTTTTCCGTCTTGCGAGGCGTTCGTCTTGCGGGGCACCACTGTAGTTGTTAAGTATCTGTAGCTTGACTTAAAGTACACTATTCCTTTCCCTTGGTTTGCTTCATCCGTATGAAAGAAAAACAGAATGAAAAGTTTGGGTGGGGAAGTAATACCTGGGCAGCAAGCCTCCGCATAGCCTCCTCCTGACGTCTGCGCATTTCTGGGGTTCCAGGGCAGCTTCCACTTGTGATGGAAGAGTGAGCAGAAGGTGGTTGAGTGAGGGGGAGCTCTCTGTTTGCATCAACATCTGCAATGCAGAAAAGGCAGAAAGATGGACTTAGACTGGAAAGAGTGAGAAGCAAGCAAATCACATCTATGCACCCTAGAAGGACAGCTCAATTTTCCTTACACAAGCCAACATTTGTAAACAGCAGGTCATGGAAAAACAGGAGTCAAATAAAGGAATGTAGAAGTGGGCAGCTGGACATTAAGGCAATGCAACCAAAATGGCACCATATAAAACTAGAATAGCCTGCAAGGCAGGCACAGCCTACAGTCCCCAGAATGAAATTACCACAGTACCTCTCCACCATCAATAAAAGCATTTTTCTATTAGGCTTTTTATGTCACCCTGAAGGCTCTTGATGCATAAGTACTACCAAACCTATTCAAAGCTTTGTACATTAAATAAACCCAAGCTGACATATATTCCTGGCCACTAAAAATAGCTTTCCAAAACATCCTCTGGCTTGAACTCAGTATGATTTCCAGAGGAAGAAGTCTTAATTGTGGAGAAGTCACTAAGAATTCTTTGTATCTGTCCTCATTGTAAAGATTGGCACCCAAATGTTTCAGTATATAGGCAGATAGCTGCCAGCACTCTTATCTGAGCTGTAGTAAGTGGAAAGAAAAGTCTAGATTCAATGGAAATAAAAGCTGAATTTCTAGCAATTCCAAGCTCTTATAGTATATGACTGGAAAATGAATAGTTCATAATCCCTATAATTTCTCACACCTACAAATGCAAGGAACTGTCCCAACCTGCTTGCGTACAGGATATAGGAGCACATCTCCATTAGATAATATGTAACCTATATAAGCACACAACAGATTTATCCAGTTGGTACATCTCTTCACTTACGTTTTGGGGATGCATGGGGGCTGTCAGAAGCAATCTGCCTCATACGTGTGCCATGGCAGCTCAGTGCAACCAGTCTGGAGATGATTGCTGTCTTGCCAAAGCCTATATTTCCAACGATCACCACACCTCTGTTCACACTGGCATCAGCACTCTGCAATTGTACATCTATCTCTTGGAACACCCAGTCCCGGCCAACGAATACAGATTCTGTGGTGATGCTGGGCACCTCAAAAAGCAGCGGTTTCAGAGAGATGTCAGGAGGTCTGTAAGGTGCAAAGCGTACTGCAAAGGGGGGAAAAACACGTGTACAATTCAGTACCTATAATTAGTTATGGTTAAGGAAGAGCAGAGTGCCACCTTCTAGTCCTGAACAATGGCGAGTTTTTCAAGGGATCCATTTGAACTTAGGTATCATTGGCTACCATAGCACTGCTCTATTCAAATACAGAGAAGTTGGAAAATTTCAGAAAAGGCAGAAGGAAATGTAATTCGATGGGAAGGGATTTTTTTTCGGGGGGTGGTGGTCCCCAACGGCCTCATACCACCTTCACTTTTTGAACACTTACTATAAAAACAGGGGTGGACAGATTTTCCTTCCTCTATTTTGGACATTCTGTTCTGTCTTTCAATAATTATGGAGCTTTTATCTGTTTTTAAGATTCTGTTACTATGGAAGGACATTGCAGATACAAAGACCCACCCACCACCCACCACCACACATACATTTGAAAAGGTTTCTCTCCCTGCCTCTTTTTAAAATATATAAAGTAACCTTTCTTAATATACAGTCTTTTTTGCCATAGCTGGGGAATCCCCCAGTACGTATAAGCTCTCATACTGTATGTGGACAGCACCATTTATACTGTCCTATTAGTGGCCAAAAGGGTGGTAAATATTTTTTATTTAAATCTTACTACTTTAAAGCGGGATTTCCTAAACGTGGGTCTTCAGCTGGTTTTTTTGTTTGTTTTGTTTTTTGGTGTGTGTTTTTTGGACTACAACTCCCATCATCCCTAGCCAGCAGGTCAGGAATGATGGGAATTGTAGTCCAAAAGCAAATGGAGACCCAAGTTTGGGAAACCCTGCTTTAAAGTAACTCCAATTATGTTTTGGATAGCTCGGGATAACTTATTGTAGCACAGCCAGAGATAGCCCAGACTACACTAGTCTCCTTCTCAGAATGCAGACACCTTCAGTAGGCATCTGTACTAGGGTGGTAGCTGCTAAAGACCCCAGGATATGTCACAGCTGCACACATATAATGCTTACCTCTTAGGTCCTGTTGTGTGCGGGCACCAGCCATACTCTGACGAGGCATCCGGAGTGATGTTCGTAGGGGAGCATGCCTCTGCTCATCTAGATAAGCTAGATCTTCTAAATGGGCTGAGCTTGTGGCTGCCAATGAATAGAATGCTTGGTGAGACACACTTTTGGGATTGGTATTAAGACATTATAGTAAATATACAGCACTCTTCATTCAATACATATTGAAGGGTGACAGGAAAAAGCACCATATTCAAAAGTGTAGTGTTTTGTCTTCAAAAGGAAGAATCAGAGGCATACCGAAAGGGCGCTGAAGATTCTTCTTCCTTAACCTGCGGTTTGAACTTTCATATATGCCAGGCATGCTTTGCCCAAAACTGTTGGGTGGGCCAACCTCCAGGGCCTGGCAGGTTTAATTTGGCCTACAGGTTGGAGGGTCTCCACCCCTGGTGTATAGCATCTGAGCTGTGCTCACTGGATCAAAGCAAATAATTCATGCTCTTTAACACAGGACCAAAGAAAAGTCAACAAAAACTCTTCATCAGATATGTTGGTCATGCTTATTAGAATGTTAATATCTATTAATTTAGAAAAAGAGAGAAATGTAAACCTGCAGGTTTCTAAAGACTGGAGAGCAAGATTCCTTAAATTAATTATGTTAACTTCCCTAAGCAAAATGACCTAAAAGTAGCCACTTGTTTATTTCTTTGGCCCTAGATTGAGTAGTTCCAAGAGAATATATATCATGTCAGGTACTATATCTTGAGTTCATACAGAGTTGGACCTTCCTTTCCTGGGATTTGTTTATGAGTATATTGGAGCCTGAAACCTTGTGGTAAATAGATTCCCAACTCTCTCACTGACCCTTTTGCAGTTTGATGAGGCTAACACTTCATTGCCATGAATACTTCCATCCGGCTATAAAATGCCTTCATGTCACCTAATGGTAGATGTATGCAATGCCTGAAAATAGATGCATTTCAACCCTGATAACTAGGTGGAGGCAGCTCTTTGTTCATAAGGCTAAAATATATGTTACAGAGAAACCACAGGTCAAAAATACCTTCTCACCCATAAACCACAGCCTGGAGCAAGCAATTATTTCTCCACCTGGCCAACTTCAAAGGGCTGTTGTGAGAATAAAATGATATAGCAGCATAGTGTAATGTACCTTTAGCCTGATTAGTTCTTTAGAAGGCTTACATAGAAAACAATGATGTTGTACACTGTAAATATTCTCAGCTGAAATTGAGGAATGCTGAATGGCTTCCGTCACTAACAATGCAAAATACTTAAGGCCCAATGCACACAAAAATCACTCAATCTATATTTTCCTTTTACTCAGCCCACAAAGGAGAACTGCAAGAGAGGTATTCAGATTGCATGGAACAGGAAAAAGAAAACCGGCACAGAATGTATATGTAATTTTAATATACAACCACACAAAGCAAAAGGTGTCACTTGCATTTGCATTTTGTAAAATACTTTGCGTTTTTACTGAACGAATAAATACAATAAACAAATTGCTTAGATGCTTTTAAAATGTTGTTTAGAACAGTTCCACAGTAAAATAAATAAATGATGAAGTATTATTTCAGCAGAAAGGTGGAGAATATATGAAGAACAGTTATGGTCAAAGGAGAGAAAAATGACCTCTTTGTCCTAAGAAGCATGTCAAAGATTTCTATAGATATGAGGCTATTTTGGGCAAGGAAGATGACTGATCTATACAGCATAATTGGTGTGCATGTTGCTTTGCTGAGTTACAAGAGGCGATGTCCTTTTGCCAAAGGGATATAATCTATAATTAGACACAATGGAGACAACAAAGGAAGGAGAGGGAAGTGGAGGCAGGCAGAGGAAAACAGGAAAAGAATATGCGCTACTTCAGTTAAAGATACTTAGGCAAGTAAGGCACAAGAACTAGGAGACTGGCCTCGATCACACAATGTGAAGCTGGCAGCTGCTTCGCTCCTCTCTCTCCCTGCTGCTGTGCTACGAAGAGCTAAGCCAGGAGCTTAGCATTACAAGCAAATCCAGGCTTGGGACTTGTCTCTCCCAAACAAACCACAAATGGCAAGCCATGAACAAAGCTTGGTTACAGATCATGGCTTGTCTGGAGTGAGACAAATCGCAAGCCCCGTTTCAGACAGAACGCTAAGCCAAATCACTTAGCTCCTGATAGTGAAGGAGGCAGAGGAGCGAGGGATCAGCCAGGTGGCCAGAATTTTCTTGTTCAAGGTAAGCCAGTTTAACTCAGCATTACATGCAAACCAGGCTACTGTGTCAAAGGCGTCACAAAAAAGTAGATTTTGAGGGGGTCTTTGAAAGAAGTAAGGTGCTCTGGGAGGAAGAGAGGAAAGGTGGGCTGGAACTGTTTAAAGGGAGCAGGAGATCTTCAGACAGTTGAGGGTGGCAAAGACTGGAGAAATGAAAGTTATCATGATCTAGATACCAGTATAGCCTACAATCTTAAACCTTTTACTGCCCGCCCCCCATTTATATTACCCAATGCCTTGCAGTCTAGGGTCCATTGGAGTTTGGAGGGGGGCTGCTGAAATAAACATTTTATTTCACTGACATCATGACTTTTCCCCACAAAATCATACCATATCCAAGCCTGCTCAAGTTTAGCAAGACTTCTGGATCGTGTGTCTTCAGGTCATGCTGTCAGATTTAGTTTCCAGGTAACACTTAATCACAAGTTATTGCAAAAGAAAAGGGGAAGCAGAGCTTGTGATGAAACTTTCCAAGAGCGAAGGAAATATAGCTTAACTAGGATTAAAGGTACTTAATGATTCTATAAAGCCCTTGTGATATAAACTAGGGATGGGCAAACTTCCCTCAGTTCAGGTTGGAAATGAGTCACCAGCTATTTTAAATTGACTTTTAATGTACTATATCAGATTGGGTCAAAATCCCACCTATCTTTTGTCCTAAGCCCTGAATATTAATTTCAGCTCTAAAATAAGTGCACCCTGCCCCAGATGGGGATGTTTAAGACTCACAGACAAGGTGAGCAAGTTTAGTGGTGCTCTCAAACTTCACGGGGGGGAAAGCTTTAAAGGCTTGTTTAAACAAGTAAGTTCTAGGAAGCTTCCTAACTCAAGCAACCAATAGAATTTGCAAATAATTTTACTATAGGCTTTGCTAGTTTCCCCTAGCTCAGTGATTCCCAAACATTTCATCCATGGACCACTTGAAAATTGCTGAGGGTCCTGGCAGACCATTTACCGTATTTTCCCCTCTATAACATGCAGATTTTTTCTCCTAAAAAGGAAGGGGAAATGTCTGTGCGTGTTATAGAGCGAATGTGTGGTCCCTGGAGCCGCAAAATCAGGCAAAAAGCAAATCGCGCTTCACGGAGAAGGGAAACCTGAAAAGAGGAAGCGGCTGCTTTCCTGCATTCTGCCTCAGGGTCTTACTGCCCACCCTCCTCTGTTTCCTTGCTGTGTTTGCTCAAACGGAACAAAGAGCAGGGAAAGCCCCTCCCCTCCAGGCAAGCAGAGGGGAAAGCAGAGTGTAGTCTCTGTGCTCCGGTGCTGCTGGGGGAGAGGGAGAGGGGGGGGAGGGAGAGAGGGGGGGAGGGAGAGAGAGAGAGAGATATGGCTGGCTTGGGTGGGGGAAAACTTTTGCCTTTCTTTCCTCCCTCCCGTTAAATCCCTCTCCTGCATTCTTAGCCAGCTGCTTCTCTGCACACCCCTCTCATGTCCCTTCTTTGTTTTTCCTTCGCTCCCCACTTAAAATGTGGTTACAAAGCATAGATCCACATGGATCCTCAGGATCTTTGCATTGGGTCACCCCAAATTC
>JAXCMG010000079.1:597253-639361 GCA_034642415.1 Podarcis siculus | reverse complement strand
TGGGGCTGCAATGGTGCAAAAACGTGGTTAAAAAGCATGGATCCACAGAGATTCTCAGGATTTTTGCATTGGGTCACCCCAAATTCACCATCAGATCACATGTCTGTGGCCACAGCATGAAGCACAAAAATGATACATCCACTGTTTCATTCAGAATGTTTTTTCCCTTGTTTTCCTCCTCTAAAAACGATGTGCGTGTTATGGTCAGGTGCGCGTTATAGAGCGAAAAATACGGTAGTTGTTTTTTCTGCCTGTTGTAGTAATCGTAGTGCACTGCGCTAGATGCTGTATGATCTTTAATTGTATTTTTTATCAACACACTGTGACCACTTGAATGAAATTTGTAGACCACTGGTGGTCCGTGGACCACAGTTTGGGAACCCCTGCGCTAGCTTATGTTTTCACCTCTCCTTTATAATGAAACAAAAGACTTTTCTCCAGTGCCTCTGTGTCCAGCACTGAGACATCTGGGAAGGAATGTCCCCCACCCATGTGGAGAATTTCATTTCTCAGCTGTAGGCAAATTATGAAAGAAACAATGTTTGATGGGCACCTCTCCCAAGCATACAAGCTCAGCAAATCTGTGTCCCATGGTAAAGGTAAAGGTAAAGGGACCCCTGACCGTCAGGTCCAGTCACAGACGACTCTGGGGTTGCGGCGCTCATCTCGCTTTACTGGCCGAGGAAGCCGGTGTACATCTTCCGGGTCATGTGGCCAGCATGACTAAGCCACTTCTGGCAAACCAGAGCAGCGCACGGAAACACCGTTTACCTTCCCGCCACAGCAGTACCTATTTATCTACTTGCACTCTGATGTGCTTTCGAACTGCTAGGTTGGCAGGAGCAGGGACCGAGCAACGGGAGCTCACCCCGCTGCAGGGATTCGAAGCGCCGACCTTCTGATCGGCAAGTCCTAGGCTCTGTGGTTTAACCCACAGCACCACCTGCTGTGGGATATTGTTTCTGCAATATCACTGATATAAACCTTTTGTGGTTCTCCGGGTAGCACTTGAGGTCTGTGACAAGCACCAACCATTTTGTGTGTGGTTTCTGTTCCTATCTCCCGTGTGCATCTGCTGAATGGACATAAGCATGCCCTACCCCCATTGCACCCCATTACACCACCACCACCCTGGTTCTACCCTCTTCCGGGTCCAAAAGGACCCACATGTCAGCAATTGGACTGTTGAGAATTCCATTCCTCCCGTGCTGGAGATGTGTGGGATTGTTACATGTCACATGTCTGTTTACATTCCAGCACTGATTATTGGAGTCTTGTGCGCAGAAAGGGAGATACGCTGTTTCCGCTCTGTATAGCTATTCTCTCCCCGAGGAAGAAAGACAAGAGAGAGAAGCCATGTTTTCCTTTGTTCCGTTCTGTTTGATTTAATTTGCAATAAATTAGTCTTAGATGTTATTCCTCAAGGCTGAGCTTCTGTTTGGACTCTGCTAGTCATGTGTTCATGTCCTTGGATATGGGTCACATCAGCGTGACAAGAACGGAGCGAAGGCGACACTTCGTTGGGTGAGAGGCACCGGCCTCGGGGTTATCACCCAACATGGATGTGCCTAAAATGGTCGCTGCCTGCATGTGAAATTCTTCTAGGGAGTCACTCGTCAATTTAGGATTGGCGACTACCCCATAGAAATTTTTGACTTAGAGCTAGTTGGAAGACCCAGATTGGATTAAAGTTGTTCCTAGGAGTAGGGGAAATGACAGAAGATTAGAGTTCATAGTTTTGCAAACGGTGGCCTTGTATAATCTTATTTTGGCTCCCAATTTCACTACTTGGCTCACGCAGAATCACTCTTTAGCAGCTTTTCATTAATCTCTCATTAGCACATTTAGAGGTTTATGTGATTTAATTAAATATGAGGGTTAAATTGAACAAAGAGCAAGTGACATTGTGCAAGTACTTCTGAAACTACCAGGAGTGGAGATGTTGCTTTGTGTAATCCTTCAGCAAGTTTCTCATGGCCAAGAACACAACTGAGGTAGAGAGAGGCAGGATCCATGGGACACAAAACTAGGAGACACTCGATAACTTGAAATGTAAAATTAGTGTGGGATGTTATTTCAGAAATAATATTTTAAACACCTGAAGCATTCACACAATTTTTACAAGGGTGGTAAAAATGTAAGTAACGAGTTTCTGGCTCACCATTAATTACAGTTTACCTTAGGACTTAATGAGAATTTCTTACCTGCTACAGAGTTTGGGCGAGGCATAAGGTAGAGTGGAATGGATTGTACTGACTGGGATAAAACAGTCTCTAAGTTCCTTTCAGGGATCTTGTTCAAACTGTATGTAGAGGCCGTCATGTTTTCATCAACTCGATATAAACAAGAGTCTATGCTGGATTTTTGAGACTGCCAAGGTTTCAAGTTTCCTCCAGATCCTAATTCTTTACTGCTTTCCCCTCCATACTTAGCACGATCCATATTTTCAGAATAGCTTGTCAGTGTTGCTGTAACAAACAAACAGAGAACATGAATAGCAAAGGAGGCAGTTAATTCAAGCGTGACTCTACAGATGAAGGCAAGGATTGCCATGGTTCAACCATGTCTATTTCTTCAGCTGCCTTATAAGAGTATGAATGCAGCCGTTGCACTTTCTGGCCTGCTACCCCACTGCTGATCTGTATACTATCCACTCCTGTCTGCTGTGGGGCAAGCCTAGATCTCTGGTGAGCGATGGGACCAACAGTGTTAAGGCTAGAGCAGAGAGGTGGTGCTGCAGAGCCTTCAGGTACAAATTTTAGGTGTGGTCTCTCAGTTAACAATCCGACAACCCTAATATAATTTTGCATTGCATTCAGATACCCAAAAGTGAACTGTAAATTCAAAGATTATGGAATCCAAATTGGTCCGCACAACAAAATGTTGCAGTTAAGCCACTCTCTCCCAGATATATGCCCTTCCAACCTGCAATATGGACAATTATTTGCACTTGTTCTGGATTTTGCAAAAAAAAAAAAAAAAAACCTAAAGGAGAAAGACCAGTATCTTTGCTGATACCTTTCGGGTTTTATTTGTTTTGTTTTCTGCAAACCTTGAAGTTCAGTCTGCTGATACCTCCCCCTTCCTCTTATGCATGAGTGTTGTCTACTGTGGCTATGCAAGCATGTATATTTTCCCTTGACAATCAGAAACAGAATATAAGATGACATATGGCAACTATTCTGCCACATAAATGCAAAGTTTTGGAATTACAGGGGAGATGAATATGCAAATATACATTTGCAGTTTGAAAAATGTAACACCACAAATTGTATTTAAGGAAACATGAAGGTCACAAAGGCCAAACTGTTAGTAGCTGGAGTTCATCATTAAGCAGAAGTTTTGCTCTTACAACATAATATATACAGGAGCCCTGACTTTTCTTCTCAGCTGTTCTGTTCATCAATCTGTTCATTGCTACAGTGAACTCAAGATGACGGCTACTTCCCACTTCTCTGTCATTCTCTCACATTACCTCCAACGGGGTTAATTTAGCTATCATTCAAACAAGACACAATCACTGGGTGGAACTCAACGCTGCACTAAGGCAATTTGTTCCGCCAGGGCAAGCATTTCAGCTTGCCAGATGAAACGATCCCCACTCTCCTGACTCCCCAAAACCAATTTTTGGGGGGAAGCAGGGGAAGAGAAAGAATCCCCATTGTGCAAAGAGGAGCCTTTGCACAGGGATTCTGCTGACAGGACTCATTGGTTGACTCCCAGCCATTGGCTCTGGGCTTCTGTGTATGCAGGCAATATATCACCCAGCCCTGAAATATGAAATTTAGAGCCTGTTCTCTGCTGTTTAGATTTCAATCTGAGGCAAAGGAGAATTCAACACTTCACAGCCCTCAAGCCATGTCCCTGCCACCCCCAATGCATATGATCCTCCAAGCCTCCTTCTTTTCCATCCACTTACTTGGCTGCTCCTGCTGCTTTGGCTGAAAGAAGGAGTGAGCAAATAAGTGATAGACATTTCTCTCGACTCTCCATCTTCCCAGCACATTGTACTTCCCTGTGTGCTTGCATCCAGCACATTGCATAGCAGTGCAGCAGGCACCAGAACTGGAGATCGGGGTGAAGGGTGGGGAGAGGCTTGCTATTGCCTCCTTTGCCACTGGATCTAGCAGCCAGGCACATGGGCAGCATTATGTGTTAGAAGGGAGTTTGGAAAAACATGGGTGAATGAGAGCAAGCAAGGAAGAAGTTTGTGGGGTGGAAGGGGAACAGTTGGAGGTGGGATTGGAGCCCACTGCACTGTCAAAGACATTGTGGAGTGTGCATGATGAGGTCCAATTTGGCTTGCAACTGGCCAAGGAATAAACAAACCAATTACCTAAGCCCAATTATGAGCTTGATCATAGGAACTTCCCCCACCCTACACAAATCTGGTCAACTAGATTTTTCTAGATCTTCTTAGTGTATACATCACCGTATGAAATTATCTTAGCAAGCTATAAACAAGGGCAGTCTAACTTTTCATACCAAGTGGGCCGCAAGAGTACTCTGACATGGAACCCACAGGCCACACAATTTGACACTCCACGCCCCGCCCCCTTTCGAAAGAGAGGCTCCGGCAGGGTCCTAGAGCCCTCCCACCACTTCCCAAATCTGGGAATGCACTAACTATGCTTTGGAAGGAAGAAGGAGGACTCTAGGACCCTACCAGAGCTTTGCTTTAGAAAGGAAGTGTGAGGGCTGGGGGGCAGGCATCCAATGCAGAAAGAATGTAGTTGGTCAAGGGAACCGTGGGCCCAAAAAGGTTGAAAACCTCTGCTTTATTGGTTATGAGAGAGACAGAGAGAAACTGCAATTGAAGTGAGATAATATGCAGACTCAACATGGACAGACAAATCTAAGAACGATAAACTTAGTTTGCAACAAATTTCCTTTGAGGCTTCTATTGCTTCCATTAGTAATCTTTGTTATGAGTTTGGCTGCCTTGATTAGCGCAAATGGACCTATTGTTAAACCAATGGGTAGCCAGGGACTTCCCCTCCCATGCCTTTGAAATAAGGCACCCATCAGAGTTTAGAGGAAGGACAGGATGAACACTAGAAGCAGATGGGGGAGAGATGCTGAGGTCAGACAGATCTGGACACAGATGGAGGTAGACAGGCAGGCAGATGTGAGTTCATCTGCACTGGCTTCTGCTGGGGAGCTGCCTTGGGTCACCAGTTTTACTGCCTGTTTTTGAAATCTATTTCCTTTTACTATGCTTGTAAATAAAACAGATACTTCAGTGACAACTTAAGTATGTAGCGTACTTTCATTCAAAGGAAACTAAATCCCATAGTACAGTTCCCTGGATTTCTCATACTTGAGAAAGTACGGAGTGCTTAACCCTAGTGTCAGAAGTAGAGCAATGTTTCTTTCAGGAGAAACTGTGATGTGATGTGATTTAGCCAATATGTAGAAAATTGCCGCAGTGCTTCTAGTAGAATCAGGGTATCCCACTAGGAGATGAAGATGACTTAAAGCAACCCTGAAGGCTGCACAGGAATAGGTGAAAGCCTTGCTTGCTCAGCAGCTAAAGGGATCAAAGCTGACCTAAAAGCCCAGCTGCACAGATCCCATCTGAGTCTGGTTAAGACATTCCACAAGATGTATGAGTATCTAATGAGCTTGGACTGGAGTACTACAGTTAGACGCTGAAAATAAGCAGGCTTCTGACCTTCCAATGCAAACAAGAGCAAAAAGCTATATGAATAGCTGCTGACTAGTGAAAGTGCAACCTATTCTAATAGTGGCTTGAAGGAGATTTAGTTGTAGCCATTGCTGAGGGGGAAACCCTTAAACTTCTTCACCTTGTGTGAAAGCCTCATGTAAAGGCCTTGGTGGAATGGATCAAATCTCTTACAGTAGGATTAATTCACAAGCCCGTGGAAGCCAGGCAGTCTGAGAAGCATATCTGCCTCATATTGAGACCATGCTCAGGAAAATGGAGATGACAGAAAGAAACAGAAACTACTGGCAGTTAGCCTGAATGGCTCAACCTCTCAAGTCCAGCAAGATGAAGACTTCAGGGCTTTTGATCAAAGGTTTAGATCAAACCACAGGACAGAATGGGCCAGGAACCAGAGCAGGAATGACAAGAGGAAGAAAGAAAAAGAAGGACTCTCTGAGAGAAGTTGCAGCGGATTTGGAGAGACTTATGAGCCAGACCTACCAAGATGCCACTGAAGCAAAACAGATCACTGAATGAGCATTTGATTAGAATTTTCACGTGATCCTCATGGAAATGAACCAAGCAGTGAATATTTCTGCAAGAACAGGCTCCTCCGGTGCAGCCTCTGGTTAAAGAAATGTGGCTCATCAAAGGAATGGTGTTGGGTGAGAACAAATCTCTCTTTTTTCTCATTTGAAACAAATATACTCCAAACTTGCCTGCTATTTTAGAATTTACTTTTGGACACACGTGGCTCTTAATCTAGCTTGCACTGAAAAGGGTAACTCTAATCTGTTTTCTAGACACACTTGTATCAACCTTTTTGCTTTTCATTATTTCAAACAAGAAATTCTAACAATTTATAATGGGGAAGTATATATTAGAATTATTTTGATAACTTTTCTACTGCAGAGAATAGAGTAAAGGTTGAGAGGTAAATGTCTTACACAAAGAAATTGTCAGCTAAAACTTTTATTACTGAGGCAACAGAAAATGTTGAATATGACAAGATAGTGCTAAACCTGTCCTGTTTCCCATGTCAAAACTCCATCTTTAAAAAAGCTGGTTAAGTATTTTAAGGATTGGGGGAACAGACAGGACAAGTTAAGGCGATTCTAACTTCTACTTGAAAGAAGCACAAAGAGCTATGGCTCTCTTCCTCCAGCACAACATAATACACACCTTCCACATTACTTCATAAACTGTGTTGTAGAAAGCTGTTGAGATCATTTCTGTCAGATAACCAAGAGGCAGACATTTGCCAGTCCCTGAGTTGATAAGATTGCACTCCAGTGGAAGTCTCTCTGGTATCACATCAATAGCATCACTAGCCGGTACTACTGAGAGGTAACACAGATTATATCTACTCTCTCAATTCTGATTTTCCTGAACACTCTGGGAATCAGGGTTACTGCAGATGGAAGCAGATTTCTGAGCCAAGGTGACAACAGCAGTTAGGTCCCCTTTGCACCTTGGCACAAGGACCTGGAGAAGCTTTGCACTTTGTTGCTAACAGGAGAAACGAAACTGTACTATGATAGGGATTCTGCAGTTGATCATGACTGTGAAATACATTTATTTTGAGAGACTGTTTATCTTGATCCAAGCCCTGCAAGTTAACTGGAGGGCTCATCTACTGAGCATCACTTGGATATACCGGTACTCTACCCCAAAGAAAGGTTAGAATGACAAACAGTCTTGTTGCACCTTAAAGACTAATGAATTATTATGGCATATGCTTTTAATTGACTAAAGTTCACTTCACCCAATGAATGAAATAATATCCTCAGGGTGGGTGGGTGGGTGTGTAAGTGGTCCATAGTGGGATCAAATGGCAATGAAATGCAAAACGTACACTCTACAACTATTAAATTGACGCTTAGCTGTGTGCAAAATAAGCACAGTGACCATTCATAACAGCAGCACTTTGTATTAATACAATCATCCTCTCATTATTAAGTTAATCCTGTAGTAGGAAAGGATTGTTTCTTTTCATGCCTGAGCAAATAGAATCAATCTTAGTAAGTTTTAATTCAGCAGTTTCATGCCAATTCTTCATGTCACTAACATTCTGTTAAAGACACATAGCATTACTGGTGCCCATGAACATGACTCACCTATTATGCCGCTGTCTCTGCTCTCAAGAGTAGAAGTGGGGCTGGTGACAGCTCCATAACTGCAGTCTTTTGCTATAACATCCTTGGTGCTAGTTTGAGGGAGGGTGGAGCAGGGACTACTGGCAGGTGGTGAAGCAGTGCTACTGGTCAGCGTGGAACAAGGACTTATTCGTTGGGACACCGCTGAGGTCTGAAAAATTGGAAACGGGAACAATTCAGTCATTGCAATCTATTTGTATAGCATTCAGACACTGAACTCTGGCTCATACTTCAGCATCTATATAATACAACAACAAATATAGTTGGCTGTTGGAATGTCATCTGGGCTAAGACAACGGTTCTAAAGTAACCTCTCTTACACTTCCAGGCCATTCTAAGTCCTACCATTTTCTCTTGGTGCAGAATACACTAAAATCACATTCTTTCAACAAAAACATGCACAATTAGTACAGGCTGCTGGTGTAATACTTGAAAGTACACCCAAAGTTGCATTGTATCTGGGACTGATAGCCTCATCACATAATACCTATTTAAAATGCTGTATTTCGATTGTATCCCACATACTTGCTACTTTGAGAGCTAGCCACAGAAAAGACACACATAATCCTATTTTCCGCTTTTCCCCAGTAGTAAGCAACACATATTTTAACCAGCATAATGTCATTATTTGCGCTAGATACGAGTACCGGAATGGTAGCATTTTGCAGAACATTGGCAAAAATGGTTTTCTACACAAGCAAGACAGCTGTGAAAGCCGAGAAGACTATTTGAGTTTCCTTCTATTTTAGCATCCCTGGCACAATATATACAGGAAATCCAATAAAGACTTGCAGTCTGGCACTTTCCCCAATGACTCTGCTCAGGAAGCTCTCTTGGCATCTGATTTTGCTTTGTAAGTGCTTCTTCCATTCACGAAATATGACAATGATTTTGTACTCAGATAAAGAAGGACATATCAAAACAGCTCCCTTTCTTCTCACAGGGAACATTTTTCATGCCAAATTTAATTTTTTGAAAAAGAGCAACCAATAAAGTATTTCCTTTGCATAACAGAATAATCCAAAGCTGAAGGCGCTTGAGGTTGGTATTGATCAAAAAGGGAAGATTTATTTCACTTTAACTGTCTGCAAAACCATGTACAGCTCACCTGCACAGAGATGAGTGGCTTCAAGATGTCTAATTTGACAAATAATCTTGATTCTATTGAAGAAGAGAGTTTGTATGCTCAGCTTATAGCGTGCTGAAAAAGCCAGCTGCTTTAATTTTGCACATTTAAAATAAGTTACTTTTAAAAGCCATCATAGGCCACCCACATTGCAGTCTGTGACAGTGTTCCTACCAAAAATGCACATGCCAACTCAGAACCAAAATTGGTACTGGTACTTGTTACTGCTCTCCAGTGCTCTGAGCCCTGATTAAGCATAAGGAATCTGAAACATTGGAGAAACAGATCAAATAGCATGTGTGCTACTCCTCAGCCATTAGTGCACCAATGATCTTGTCTTGCTTAATGTATTTGTGAGACCATTCCCCCAGGCTTCCAGATGTACATGTCGATTGCAAGCAAACAAACCCTGGGAATATTAAACTCTTTACTAGGGAAACTTTCAAAGCCTTTCCTGTCCAACGTTTGCCTTATAACAGCAGACTTTTACCAAATGTGGTGGCAATTTAAAGAGCACCAATATATACAGAAACAGTTAACAGATACGTTAAAGAAATTTTCGGTAATAGCGTCGCTCCTAACCTACTAGAATGTGTGCTTAATTATCTGCAAATATAAAAGCGGAAAATATATAAGAAGCTGTATTATATTTTATAACAATGGCCAGATTAACCCTTGCCACTAAGTGGAAGACTTTCATATGACTGAAAAATAGAATAGCATTGAAAAACAGAGTAGTAACTATACAAAAATTATACAAACAATGAAACTGGGAACCAAATGAAACATAACTCAACAATTTTTGGAGTGTTGTTATTAATAATCAGGAATACTTTGGTATTTCATTTGTTTTCTTCATATATAGATGTGTGTGTGTGTGTGTGTGTGTGTGTGTGTGTGTGTGTGTGTGTAGTCAAAGATGACTACGGGGTTGCGGCGCTCATCTCGCTTTCAGGCCGAGGGAGCCGGCGTTTGTCCACAGACAGCTTTCCAGGTCATGTGGCCAACATGACTAAACTGCTTCTGGTGCAACGGTCATTGTGACGGAAGACAGAGCGCACAGAAACACAGTTTACCTTCCCGTCGCAGTGGTACCTATTTATCTACTTGCACCGGTGTGCATTCGAACTGCTAGGTTAGCAGGAGCTGGGATGGAGCAACAGTAACTCACCCCGTCGTGGGGATTCAAACTGCCAATCTTCTGATCAGCAAGCCCAAGAGGCTCTGTGGTTTAGACCACAGTGCCACCCACGTCCCTTATGTTATATGACTCTTAAATCAGATGTATTAATTTTTTAATGATATAAAAAAAATGTTTAAGCATTATGGATGTGAGAAATGTCTGCAACTGACTCTTGTAAAGTAGGGCAATGAAAATATAGCCAGAATTAATTTAGAAGGACACTTGCTTGGGTATCTGTGAGGGAAGCGATAGAATTTGCTGCAGAAATTCTACTGCTGCTTGTGAAAATTCTCACTTCTTCGGAAAGCAAATACATAAGTGTGGCAAGAAGCAGAGCACCTCTTCCCAATAAAGCAAAGAAAGACAAGCCTTTACACTAGATATCAGAACACAAAATCTATTAGCAACACAGAATGACTGGAGGCAACAGAACCACTGCCAACAGGGCTCTTATTTTTTTTATTGATTGTAAGTGGCTTTTCAGGAGTTCTGCTTATGTAAGAAACTCCCAGCGGCAAAAGGGACAGTCTGCAAGATCTTGTGTCTCAGAGTGGTTTTCTTTACTTAATGGGATTTGAAAGTTAAGGGCAAATTAATAACTCGATTCTCAACCAAACACCAGATACTATGATTAGCAAGACAACGGTTGGTAATCCAAACAATTTTCACCACAATGACTCATTATGCTGAGCAATCAATCCCAGGACAGACAGGTTCTATTGGTAGGTTTGCTGCTATGTGTAGTAGCAGTAAGCTACAATGAGTGGAAAGAGACTCGGAGAGGGCTGAAGGAAAGGGGGAACAGTGCTATTAATACAACAGCCTCCTGCTAGCTGATTCAGAGCACCATCATACTTTGTAATCTTCTCCTACAGATTGCTCATTGCATGAGGAAGGAATCTCAACTGGAAAACTCTTTTTGGCCCCCTTCCACCAGGCCCAAATTGAAGCAGCTATCAGTCTCTTGTTCAAGCACATATAACCCATGTACATCATAGGAACCAAATTGCTAATATTTTTCAAAATGGCAAAACAAAGGAAATTTTAGTTCAGCAAAATATAACATGAATGTTATTTCATGTATCTGACATTAATTAACCAGGTCCTTCTAGTGCTTCAGCCCATTTTAAGTGCTGTTTTTCATGTTTAAGTCTCACTGAGTTTTCTACCAGGCTATTTGAAGTTAGGGCCTTTGTGTTGTGTTGCTATATAATTCCAAGGCATCACACGGCATCTAGGCCAAAGTTATTACGTTCACTCACTGATTTGGGACAAGAGGAATTCTTAACAAAACCACCCCAATTTGCCCATGCCTCACTACAGCCTTATCACTGCCCTTAACGAAAGTACCACTCACAGAAAACAGCTTTTACAGGTATTCTTTTTCCTTTACATACACAGAAAGTATTCAAAGCCCATCAGAAACCTGCTCATGCAAAAACTAGCTCAGAGATATAAATCTATTACAGAATGCAACCATTCCTCCACAGATACCTTCTTGTCCTTGCCTTCCAGAAGCGTATTTGCTTTTTATAAGAAGATGGAATCTATTTTTTAATCCCTGAACACAAGGAACCACTTATAACGGAAGTCTCTGCTCTCTGCTTTGATGTATTCAATTAAGTGCCCATTAAAAATAAACTAACGAAAAAGGATGTTTGTACACATCCTTGCCTTCAATGCTACCCAGGCACACTGCTTCTCTGGCTGTCAGGCTGCCCCCACAAGAAACTGCCTGACAGCCAGAAAATAAGTGGCTTTGAAAGAGGGGATTGTGATAGCTGTCAGCCTGTGTGATTCTCACCTTAAAAGTCACCCAGTGCAGAGCCACCAGATAGCCAGCTAGAGGGTGAATTTGCAGGTAGAGACTGCATGGGCTGAGAGTTCAGACATTTCCCACTTGCAAACCTACAAGGCATCTCAAAGAGCTGGACGGGGATTGTGCCTTCAAAGATAGCCAGCCAACCAATCGCAGTTTGGGAGGCTGTCACTTGAGGACACCTTTCAAGCTGGAATGGAATGACCTTAAAGGTGGGACTGCATGAAATTCCATTTCCCAATGCATTTTATTTACTGTATTTTTCGCCCTATAGGACGCACTTTTTCCCCTCCAAAAATGAAGGGGAAATGTGGGTGCGTCCTATGGGGCGAATACAGGCTTTCGCTGAAGCCTGGAGAGCGAGAGGCTCTCGCTCTCCAGGCTTCAGGAAGCTCTGCGCAACCCTCCGGAGCCCGGTGCCAAGCCACGCCGGCCTCCGGAGGGTTGCGCAGAGCTGCCTGCCCTCCCGGGGTCCACGCAGCTCTGCGCGACCCTCCGGAGCCCGGCGCCAAGCCACGCCGGCCTCTGGAGGGTCGTGCAGAGCTGCTTGCCCTCCCGGGATCTGCGCAGCGCTGCCTGCATGCCGAAGCCTCGGGCGCGCTGAAGAGCGCGCCCGGGCTTTCCACAGCTGTCCGCAAGCTGTCCGCGCGGCTCCCTAGGCATGCGGATAGCAGGCTGTTCTGGGGGCTGGGGTCGGGGGAAGCTCGGGCTTCCCCCGCACCAGCCCCGTGCCTGGGGGGAAAATAATTTTTTCCCCTTTATTTCCCCCCCAAAAAAACTAGGTGTGTCCTATAGGGGCGTGCGTCCTATGGGGCGAAAAATACGGTATTCATAAGGATGTTTATATACTCCCCAAAAATTTATAATTAAAATCTCAATACAATTTAAGCTGAAGGGCATAAGTGCATCCATATGGTACGCCAGATCCTTCCCACTCTACCCCACGCAGGCCAACGCTACCTGTCAATCATTTGATGCCATTATGACATCCTGTGACAACTTGAAAGGGGCTCGCATTTGAAGTCTGTCTGCAAGCAAACCACTTGCAAAAGGGCTTCAGAAAGATGTCTTGGTAAAATGCTATTTACCAAGGTTTGAGTTGGGTATCAAAAACTGTTGTACTGACAGCTGGAATCAGGAATAGAATCTCTGCCAGCACCAAGGAACTATAGATACCAGGGCCTGAGCTAGATATCAGAAATGCCCCTTCCAAGAAATGCCCCAAGGCTTGAGTTTGGTAGCAGGACTGTCAATATGAATGAACTCCGGGTACCATGACTTGAACTGGGTATGAATACCATCTGTATGGAAGAATTTTAGCTACCAAATCTAGAGCTAGGGTACTGAGAGTGCAAGAAACATTGCCCCTGCTTTTTTACTCTTAGCGGGTGGCACTGTGGGTTAAACCACAGAGCCTAGGACTTGCCGATCAGAAGGTCGGCAGTTCGAATCCCCGTGACGGGGTGAGCTCCTGTTGTTCGGTCCCAGCTCCTGCCAACCTGGCAGTTTGAAAGCATGTCAAAGTGCAAGTAGATAAATAGGTACCACTCCAGTGGGAAGGTAAACAGTGTTTCCGTGCGCTGCTCTGGTTCGCCAGAAGCGGCTTAGTCATGCTGGCCACATGACCCAGAAGCTGTACGCCGGCTCACTCGGCCAATAAAGCGAGATGAGCGCCGCAACCCCAGAGTCGGTCACGACTGGACCTAATGGTCACGGGTCCCTTTACCTTTTTACTGCTCAATACCAACTCAGCCTGGAGTGAGTAAAGGAGAGGAAGTGGATTTCTGTGCAACCAACAGTCTGCTCTGAGGATCTTCCCAATCACAGAGGTCTTTGGGGGTCAATGTTAATGGTGCCCCATGACTTGCAGACACAGCTTATATCAACCTGGAGCCCAACTTTATGGAACTCCTGGCTGAAGTCATGCAGGCCCCCTTTCTTGTTGAACTTTTGGTGCTCCATGAATACTTTTTCCTTTATTCCAACAAGCATTTTAACAATCCCAATTTTATAATTTTAACTGATTTTTATTCTTATTGCATTTAGTTTCTTGTACACTGCTTAGAGACTGTTGTGATTAAGTAGCATATACATTGTTGAAATAAGAAATAGTGCTATCCATGCAAGGTTGGCCTAAACTTTGGCGGGAAAGCACTTCTAGCTGGGCTCATTTGCAGCCACTCTGAGGAGAGGAGAAAGCTTGATCCACAGGCAGATATTTTAGGGTTGCCATCAGTCTGGGAATTCCCGGACATGTCCTCTTTTGGCGGTCCTACATGCCCATCCAGGGGGAATTTTACATTTTAAATCAAATGTCCTGGATTGGGGGGGGGGGGTTCAATATAAAAAATAATTGTGCGCAGCCGGTTCTGGTTCAGGCTCGGGTGACCCGGGCTTTGGCTCGGTGGCGGCAGAGTGGCTATCGGGCAATTGCCCTAAAAAAAGCTCAAAAACTTTTTGCGTCTGGATTTTTACCACTTGGAATATGGCAATCCTAAGATATTTGCAAGCGCCTTAACTAGAGCCATCAGGAGGAAGGAATTATTTCATTTGCATTGTTAATTTTATTTGGCTTTGTCAAGGGCATTGTTTTAAACTGAGGGCACAGAAATTGTACTTCATTTATTAACAGCTGCCTGAATGACTATCAGTCATAAATGGAAAAAGATCAATCCACTGTCTTTAGAGAACGGGTGCCTGAGGGTATGAGATATAGTTTACTCAATTAAACTTACAAATTTGATAGGTTATAGAGGGAAGGCAACACAGTGATATCGTCATTGACAAATGAAGCCTTTTTATTCAATATTAGAATGATGCAGAGCAACTCTGTTCTATTTTGGGAATGATCTGAATAACTGTGTGTGATTCTTGTTAACTTGATTTAAATTTAAGTAATTTAATATTGATTGGATATATTTGTTAATTTTTGTTATTCGATGTAAACCTAGCTACTAATTATTATTTGAGGTAGTTGTTATCCTGTTTTATCTAACATCATTAGAATGTACAACTCAGCTTATTTAATAAACATTCAAAAATCAAAAGTTTCTTTTCATTCTATTTTAAAATTAGTTTGTAGATCATGGTACTGGGAGCTCCACAAGAACTCTGCTGCCTGTAGCAGAGCCATCACTAGCTTGAAAATGGGTGCATCCCCCCCTCTCCCCATTAAAAATGTAAATGGGGGAGGCACCCATCTGCAGCTAGAAAAATATTTATCTAGTGGGGTAGGAGAGATGGGGAAAAAATCACAGCTGGCAACCAATGTGACCCTTGGGTTTCAAATAATACATGGGTAAAGTGGACCCCTGACCATTAGGTCCAGTCGTGACCGACTCTGGGGTTGCGGTGCTCATCTCGCTTTATTGGCCGAGGAAGCCAGCGTACAGCTTCCGGGTCATGTGGCCAGCACGACTAAGTCGCTTCTGGCGAACCAGAGCAGCGCACGGAAACGCTGTTTACCTTCCCACCGGAGCGGTACCTATTTATCTACTTGCACTTTGACATGCTTTCGAACTGCTAGGTTGGCAGGAGCAGGGACCGAGCAACGGAAGCTCACCCCGTCGTGGGGATCGGCAAGTCCTATGCTCTGTGGTTTAACCCACAGCGCCACCCGTGCCCCTTAGTACATGGGTAGACCAGACCAAAAAGCCCAAGGCACAAATTTCCATGGTCTAGGTGGCCCAGGAGGCTTAATTTGGTCACAATCGAATATACACTTACAGATTTAATACTAAATATATTACTTCTGGTAAACGAACCACTATAGCCGCTAAAGGGCCATGAAAATTTGTGTCCTGGGCTTTTTGGACTCCCCTATCAATGTACTTCTGAAACCGAAGGGGCGCATTGGTTGCCAGATATGGCATTATTTTCAGCTCTCCTGCTCCACTCATCTGAGTTTGCAGGAACAAGTTGGGCCACAGGGAACAAGCTTTGCACCCACTTCAGCTGTGTCCCAATTTACTACGGTTGCCTCAGAATTCGAAATCAGCATTTTGTATTTCATTGGGACATAGTTCCCCCACCTCTGTCACTACAGAAGAGAGAGCCTATGAAGTAATCTCCGATGAATCTTAGATTATGAGCCATGGCTTCTGGGGATTATATTTTTAACAGAACCCCTCATTTTGCAAATCAAGCGTAATGTCAAGGAACAAGACACAGTCAAATCACCATCAATTGGCACAAAACAAGCCCACCTGATTGTCCTCCTGTACTTCCATACTGTACTGCTGCCCTGCCTGCACTTCCGTGACTTTCTCTCCCAGGAGGAAGCCCAGGCGAGTCATGAGTGTGTTTGCTGCCTCATCTACAGATGGAGGGGGTCCCAGTTCCTGCTCAGCTTCACCTGCAGAGAGGGGAGGAAATAGGATGTCAACTGTAAAAATTATACTTCACAACTTCATTATCCAATGTTTCCCAGGTCTTTCCCACCTCACTATCTCTTCCCAATATTCAAATTAGATTATGATGGATGATATACCAAATATATAGTTCCATTTTCTCCCACAAAGAGTGCTCACTTCTAAACAAATTATCTCACTGCACCTATAGGACAGAAACAATCCAACTGCCCGCTGAAACTTTTTTTAAAAAATAAAGAGAAAAGTTCTTCAAAGTTACCAAATACTTAAGACTCCGATTTCCTAGAGAGAAATTTGCAATTCCACAATTACAAAGCAAGCAAATAAATAACCCCTATGAACAATTCTGAACAAAACTGGTTGAGTCTGTATGTACAGAAAACTCTTCTTTCTACTAGGCCCTTGCTACTGTTTTTAGTGTTACAAACTTAAACTTAGAAACACATCCATAAATCTCAAGCCAAGAAATGTTTATACACACATAGGCTCATGAGAGTGGCTCCTGGATTACATGTTTAAACAGTGCAATTTTTATATACTTATCAAAACTGGCCCATGGCAGCTTACGTTCATTTAAAAAACAAATAAAAAGCATTTTTAATTTTCAACATAAAAGCAGCAGGCAAGGGGATGTGTGAACTGCTTTTAGCTAGATTGTTCTGAGAGATGGTTCTGAATTGCGATAGGTGAAGGCTCAAAGAGCAGCATGTCTTGTCACAGTATTATTACACTACACCGTGACACAGGCAAACAAAACAAACCTCACCCCATTCTGCAGATATTTGTACCCTGTGATCCTAACACAAACAGTGGCCACTCCTTTTTCATCTTCCTGGAGGTCTTAGTTCAGCACTTCCTCAGGGTTTTCAGTGAAGAAGGCAAGTATTTGTAGCAAAGCAAGCAGGTTTTCGTCAGAGACACCAGCAGTGTACAAAATATGACAATGAGCAAGATGCGCAGACTGCGCAGATCCTGCTGTTTATCCCATGTAACTACCGCTCAATGGTATCTGGCATAGATGGTATGAACGATGATGTCCAGGGCTGGCATAGGGGCAAGCATAGTTAGGTACAAGCTGATGGGCTAGACACAGAGAAGGGTTCTACAAAGCATGACTGTCTGTCTGTCTGCCCATCAAGGAGACACATCTGGGCCCAGGGAGAGGGGGGCAGGTGAGTGATTAGTAATGGTGGCACTTGCAACGACAGCAGAAGAACCAGATGGTCCTGATGAAGGTGGCATCAGTGCTGAATGGGGGCCCAGGTTGGGGCTGGCCATGAGTCTAGAAGTGGCACCATTCCAGGGGGCCACTGAGGTTTGGCCTTGGTGTGATCAGATTACAGTGGTACCTCGGGTTAAGTACTTAATTCGTTCCGGAGGTCCGTTCTTAACCTGAAACTGTTCTTAACCTGAAGCACCACTTTAGCTAATGGGGCCTCCCGCTGCTGCCGCGCCACCGGAGCACGATTTCTGTTCTCATCCTGAAGCAAAGTTCTTAACCTGAAGCACTATTTCTAGGTTAGCGGAGTCTGTAACCTGAAGCGTATGTAACCTGAAGCGTATGTAACCCGAGGTACCACTGTATATGAGTGAAGACTTCTAGTTTCTCAAGTAAGTGCTGAATGGACATACCATCTTCTCTATCTAGCCCCAGACTCTGAAGCAGCTTAGCTACACGCAGGAGGAGGGGAAACTATTTCTTGACTCACAAGGAAAATGTCTGAGAGCTCTAAGCATAAGCAACAGTCGTTGGCTGAAGCAGCTGTTTCCTGGAATGATATACGGTGCAAGCAGAGAGTGCCGTTTTGCGAACAACCGGAATATTAATAATGCAGCGTGACTTGTCTTTTAAATGTGCCTCAAAAGGGGTTTTCATACTCTCAAGATGTTTTCAGGAGAAATTCATTCATAGCAGAAGACCATTTTATTGTGCATCCAATTTCATACATACAAAATAAAACTGAGATAAGAATTTTCACCACACCTGCTCAGATTCTGAGCCACTATTTCACAAGAGCCCTTAATAGTTCTAGGATGAAAGAACAACGTATTCAAGTCAAGCATTCCATTGTGTTCCCCTATGCTCCTTTGAAAAGTCCAAAGCAGCTAATTATGCAGTTACAAAAGAGGGGTGAACATAACAAAAAGTGTCTATGCACTTTTTAAAAGCTCTGTATATCTTTGCATGGAATTCTGTAGAGCAATTTATTTATTTAGGTAGTTACATCCAGCTAGTTCAAGCAAAAGACTCTGCAAGGTAAAAGTAGTATCAGCTTAAACAAAGACAATTTAAAAACATACAGTGGTACCTCGGGTTACATACGCTTCAGGTTACATACGCTTCAGGTTACAGACTCTGCTAACCCAGAAATAGTGCTTCAGGTTAAGAACTTTGCTTCAGGATAAGAACAGAAAACGTGCTCCGGCGGCGTGGCAGGAGCAGGAGGCCCCATTAGCTAAAGTGGTGCTTCAGGTTAAGAACAGTTTCAGGTTAAGAACGGACCTCCGGAACGAATTAAGTACTTAACCCGAGGTACCACTGTAGTACACATGTAAAAAGATTAAAATAAGATAGTTACATGAAAACAACCCAGTCCAGATCAGCAATCACTCCTAATCCAGAAAGAGTAACAACAATTCCAGATCAACAGTAACTGAAAGCAGGCTGAAATAGGAAAATCTTTAAAAGCCTGTTTAAAAAGTGACTAAAGGAAGGGCAAAGGGTATATTCCATGGAAGGGAGTTCAAGTGAGAGGGCCATAACCTTCTCTAGCTACTAGGTCTGGATGATTTTGATGCTGGGTCCGCTAACAGGGTCTGTTAGGGCCTATATGCACAGCAATTACTTCAGGTAACTTGGCGCCAAACAGTTTAGGGCTTAAAGGTAACAAAACAATTTGGGTGTTACACACATCAACCATCTGGCTCCTTTCAAGATGGAAGGATTTGTATTTGGATGCTGCCCACTGAGTCAACAATACATGGACACTAATAAAACTGAAACGTGCTTGGGTGTTCTCCTGGATCTCCTTCAAGAAGATGTGTCACATCAAACAAAAATGGAATCAAACTACCTATAGTGCACATAGGTGCCACAGCATCCATGAAGACTTACTTTTGCAAAAGTCACTTTTTATCTGTTCATCTATATTAGGGCTGCCATATATCCAGCGGATTTTTACTGAATCAGCACAATGTCCGGGACGTATGGCAAGTAGGGCAATATATAGCTAGATAGATGATAGATGATAGATAGATAGATAGATAGATAGATAGATAGATAGATAGATAGATATAGATAGAGATAGATAGACAGACAGACAGACAGAGATAAATTAAAATATCAACAACTTTGTCCGGATTTTCACTTTTGAGAATACGGCAACCCTAATATGTACAGTAGTACCTCTGGTTGCGTACTTAAAACGTTCTGGAGGTCCGTTCTTAACCTGAAACTGTTCTTAACCTGAAGCACCACTTTAGCTAATGGAAGCCTCCCGCTGCTGCCGCGTCGCCGCCGCACAATTTCTGTTCTCATCCTGAAGCAAAGTTCTTAACCCGAGGTACTATTTCTGGGTTAGCGGAGTCTGTAACCTGAAGCGTATGTAACCCGAGGTACCACCGTACTTGACAATTTAATCTTCAATAATTGTTTTCACCAGTGTTCTCATAACATATGTCAACTGGCCTTTAATATTCCCATATCTCCTCTCGAACCCTTTTTCAAAAAACTGGTGTTACAATGGACACTTCCCCATCCTCAGGGATGGAGGCTGACCTTAGGGACAAGTTACTTTGGTTAGAATATCAACAATTTCAAATTTGAGCTTAAGAACTTTCAAGACTCAGTGCTTTGTGCAGTTTTTTATATGTCAATGAGGCCCAGAGCATCATTACTTCCTCAAACTCTCAAGAAAGTTTGTTCAGGCACAGAGACGTGCCCTACATTTTCTGCGATGAAGACAGATGCAGACAATGTAGTCAACTTCTCTGTGGTCTAATTTTATTCCTTTAGCACACCTTTGATTCCAGTGTCATACAAAGCTCTAACTGCAGAATACTTTACCTTGCGCCCCATCTTTGTACTGGGCATGTTTAGCCTGGAGAAGAGGAGGTTAAGGGGTGATATGATAGCCATGTTCAAATATATAAAAGGATGTCACATAGAGGAGGGAGAAAGGTTGTTTTCTGCTGCTCCAGAGAAGCGGACACGGAGCAATGGATCCAAACTACAAGAAAGAAGATTCCACCTAAACATTAGGAAGAACTTCCTGACAGTAAGAGCTGTTCGACAGTGGAATTTGCTGCCACGGAGTGTGGTGGAGTCTCCTTCTTTGGAGGTCTTTAAGCAGAGGCTTGACAACCATATGTCAGGAGTGCTCTGATGGTGTTTCCTGCTTGGCAGGGGGTTGGACTCGATGGCCCTTGTGGTCTATTCCAACTCTATCATTCTATAGCAACCCTGGACAGTATGCAACAAAATTCTGGCACTAGCATAATTTCTTCCCCTCTCCTCCCTCCATGCCACCCCCCCAATCTGTTTTTGCACTAATAAGACATTTACTTTAGTGCTACACTGAATACAATCCTCTATTCTGTTTCAAACAAATTTTAATTACATGCTTCCTGCTTCCTCTACAGTGCCCTTGTTAGTTGACTTAAAACAGATGTATTCGATTACTTTACATACCATTCCCTTAATTTAGGTATTTCTGGAGTCTTCCAATATTTGGCATATATTAGCTTGGCTGTTATAGGGAACAGTACCCCTTCTTTCTCTCCAGATATTGTTAATGCTTAGCAAGAATATTTTGGGTTTGAAACTTAGTATTTCTTCCATAATGTTATTATAGCTTCTCCAATTTGACTCCAGTGCATTCTAGTATGTTTTAATTAAGTTTTTACTCATCAACAGTTTAATTCTTTTCCAGCAACTCCATTTCGTTGATTTCTTGCCCATTTCTCCAGCTAACTCAACCATTCTATATATATGCAACAACAGGTGGTGCATTTGTGATAATGCTTTCTTTGGATTATTAACCAAATTGTACTCAGAGCACATCAACTATTTTCAGCTATTATTTCTAGTACAGGTTCATCCTGCCCCAAAAGGAGCAAGCTCTTCCTTTAACAAAGTGAACTGCTAGTTCAGTTCATCCACAACAACAACAAAAATAGCATCCAGAATGTTACAGGCTGCTGTGCTGAAGTACAGGGTAAAAAAGTAAATCAGGTGCTGTACTGAAATAATATAATGTGTGATTAACAGAATGTGAAAAGGTGAGGCTTTCCCAATTATTGTATTACCCTGTTTAATTTCTGCCTTCCACACAGCTGATAAGGACAAGTCATCATTTACTTTGTTCCTGTATTTCTCACTGCAAAGTGCTCTTGTTGGAAGAGTGTGAATCTCCCCAGGAGGAAGAATACATTGCTTCTTTTGGATTGCTTAGCAACAGTGATTAAGTGACTAAGCAACCTTAGCAACAGCAGCGCCTCCATATTTGCCTAAATAAGTTTTAGAGTATTGCTTCCACATTTTGCTTTCTAACATTCTTTAAAGATGCCTGATTGACTTACTTTTCTTTTCTTTTTTTTAAAAAAAGTAGACTATGAGTTCAGGGATCCTATTGAGGGTGGTGAGGGACTGAACATAAAGATTGATTAACTAGAAACCCATTAAAATTCTATCCTAAAACAAACTTAATTCACCTTTAGTTCACCCAGCAACTAGCTCAATGAACTTCATTCACATGGGCAGCTCAACAGAGGGGAAAATGCTGCCTCAAAGAAGTTCTCCT
Organism: Podarcis siculus; assembly: GCA_034642415.1. Lineage (NCBI taxonomy): Eukaryota > Metazoa > Chordata > Lepidosauria > Squamata > Lacertidae > Podarcis > Podarcis siculus. The sequence goes on along the minus strand of JAXCMG010000079.1, from coordinate 617,238 downwards.
TCCCACTTGCCCCATCCCCCCTCGCAATTGCTGGACTGCAGTCATTAACACATATTGTCTGTGGCTGCTCTCAGACTTTGAAACGCCCACCCTAGAAAAAGTTAAGACTGGCTCTCTCCTTGTTGTGCTTCTGCTGGCAGGTAAAGATCATCTTGTTCCAACAGACGTTGAGGAACTGACTGCTTTTAATGAAAGGGCTGGTGCCATGTCGTGTTTGTTGCGTGTGTGTGTGTGTATGAGAGAGAAAGAGGGAGGGAGGGAACATATACCGTATTTACCTGAATGTAAGAGAGAGAGAGAGAGAGAGAGAGAGAGAGAGAGAGAGAGAGAGAACATATACCGTATTTAACCTGAATGTACAGAACCCCAATGTATGAGAGCCTTGGTAGAAGATAAGGTTCCTGAAATTACGATCAATGTTGCCAAATTCTGTGTAGCCGCTATTAGGCGCAGGAAACAAGAGCTTTCCAATGTCAATATGCAGGCGAAGGCAAATACTTAATTTTATTTATGCTGTCTAATTTCAAATTGCTGTTATGGCCTAATCTGTATTGAAATTGTCCTTTGTTTTTTCCGGTGTTATGCTTCGCTGACTAGCTGTACGAGTTAACCTGGTCTGTGACCGTTTAATAAAATTGATTTGAACCTGAATGTAATGCACACCATTTGTGGCCAAATTACACTGTGAAAATTAGGGTGCACATAAAATTTGCCAGCAAATACTTGTTTGGTTTCAAGGTTTTGAAAATTGAGTTGCACATCAGATTCGCGTAAATATAGTATTATTTCTATTAATGTTTAATTGTTTTAACGATAACAAATATTTTTAGCTGTTCCTATTTTATTTGTAAGCCACCATGAGTCCCTGTCAGGGAAAAAGGTGGGGTATGAATGAACAAACAAACAAACAAACGAATAATATACCATTACTTTTCTTTCTGCGATCTTAACATTTAGGACACAACAGTGTTGCCCCTGTTCATTGATGGCCAGAAAGTGACTTATGTTCTGCTAAGATGCAAAAGAGGATTTACAAGAAGTCTGTCTGATCCCTGCTCAAACAGTTCACAGCAAAACAGGAGTGTGGGGTAAAGTTAAGGTCTCCTATTTGGGGAAGGGATGTTCAAGAGATTCTTTCATTTTCTACAAGTACTCTTCTTTAGCTGTATTCCCTATTGGCAGAAGAATTCTGTCCCACACAGAATGTCTCCTTTTGTCTGCTCTGTAGAAGGTACGGCTTATAAAAGTCCAGCTCAATAAATTAACATACTTTGCTTATCAGTAATTTTCATCACAATAATTTGCACTGTTTCACACCCAGCTCTGTTGCTTCATTTGGCTTTTACATGAACAAGGCTTCATTAGAGGGGACAAGTTTTAGTAGAAGGTCAGCAATCATGCAACCCAGAATATCCACAGTTGCTCGCATTATTCATATACAGTTGTTGGGACAACAGAGTAATGATCTTTGTTTAGCATAATAAATTAAAAGATAATGAAAGCACTACTACAGGAGGAAATATAGAAATATTAAAACTTAATTTGGAACATTTTAAAGAAAAAAACCTAGCATGATAAATCATAATTACCGTAATACGAGGCAGACCTTTCTAAAGCTGGGGAAGGACGATACTACTCCTTTCTCCAGCTCAGTTAACAGTTGCAGTCTTCCAGCCACAAACCTTTGGCTAAGACACTGCAGTCAATTCACATTTCATTTAAGAGTTTCCCAAATTTGAGCTTTTAACTACTGTTTTGCTTTCATTTGCTGTGATACTTAATTTCCCGCAGGAGATGTACTGGGCCTCCACTAGACATTGAAATATCCCATACTCTCATTTGGAAGGTCCTCCCCTAGATGAGTGGGCTGACTGTGGTTCATGAGTAAGAAGGAAAATTGCCCTCCATGCTGTAATGAACTCACGTCTTCATTATTACTTTACACACCCGAGGTTCAAGCGTGGACACTCTAAGCACAATTAGGACTAAATATTCCTTTACTGAATAAACACGTTGTGCAAAATATTTGAGCCATTTTAAATATGAAGATGCCCAGCATTAGCTTGACTGGCAAACTGAGTCCGCAACTTCAGGATACTTTATATTCCCACAATAGTTTGGTTATTCTGCCCTAAATTTATTCAGGATTCGAACCGCCTCTGTTGCCCTAGTCAACAATATCTGTGTTACTAAAAGTACTTATTGGTCACTCTTCAACTGAAACGTTCAGAGAGGCCTACCAAAAATAAATCACCAAGCAATACAATTACAAAAATAAATAAATCACAGAAACATAGCAGGCGAGATAATATCATATATCCACACTAATACAACTAAAAAGCGTGAACAAATAAAAAGGTTTTCATCCAGCACTGAAAGGGAAACACAGACCAAGGCAGGGGGGCAGTGTTTCCCAGTGGTCAAGATGGCAACTTAAGTTCATAGCTCTCTTAAAGGTAAAGGTAAAGGGACCCCTGACCATTAGGTCCAGTTGTGGCCGACTCTGGGGTTGCGGCACTCATCTTGCTTTACTGGCCAAGGGAGCCAACGTACAGCTTCCGGGTCATGTGGCCAGCATGACTAAGCTGCTTCTGGCGAACCAGAGCAGCGCACAGAAACGTCGTTTATCTTCCCGCCAGAGCGGTACCTGTTTATCTACTTGCACTTTGACGTGCTTTCAAACTGCTAGGTTGGCAGGAGCAGGGACCGAGCAACGGGAGCTCACCCCATCGCGGGGATTCGAACCACCAACCTTCTGATCGGCAAGTTCTAGGCTCTGTGGTTTAACCCACAGCGCCACCCGCGTCCCTCATAGCTCTTACCCATATGCATAAAGGAGTTTTTGGGGTCATATGTGCAGTAGCTTTGAGAAGTGGGGCCTTGCCTACAGACAGAAGGTCCCATTTTCAGGTGATGGCTAAATAAGGAAAAATGCTGATATCATCAACATGAGTCAAATAAGTACTGGGGAACCTTTATGCCCATCTCCTCAGATTCGCCATTATAGAATGGCATGCTCTCATATGAAAAAGTTCCTGAAAAATCTCTCCCCCACTGACATGTCCAGCTTTTTAATGTATTCCTGAAGTTGCTAAGAGCCAGTGCAATGAAGTACAGTGGTACCTCGGGCTAAGTACTTAATTTGTTCCGGAGGTCCGTTCTTAACCTGAAACTGTTCTTAACCTGAAGCACCACTTTAGCTAATGGGGCCTCCTGCTGCCGCTGGAGCACAATTTCCGTTCTTATCCTGAAGCAAAGTTCTTAACCTGAAGCACTATTTCTGGGTTAGCGGAGTCTGTAACCAGAAGCGTCTGTAACCCGAGGTACCACTGTAGTAGATAGTATGCTGCATTTTTACCAGATTCCTACTTGACAAGGGAGCTCTTTGAGTGGTTACGCTATACAAAGATAAAAGTTGACCATATGTTGTACACTTCCTGCAGATTAGCAAATGAGTGACAATACACTGCACACCACATTTTGATAAAAGGAATTCCCTTATCTCAACATTTTGAAACCACATTGGTATCCTGTTTTCTGATATATCTGCTCCCACCCCGTCACAGAACCCAGAGAATGCATTAATTTCCCAACTTGCAAAGTCTCCTAAGAGGCCAACAATGCTAAATGTAACATTCTTTATCATTTAAGCTAATGGTTAAAATCCAAAGTTTTTCTTTTGATTTATCTCATTTAGGAATTAACTTCCGATCCATTTTCTCTATGGTTTACAGTCTAGAGTAGCACTTTGGGGGAAATGGAAGATTTAGGTGCCCTAGTTAATATTTATTTCAAAAGTCTGAAAAAAAAAACAACCAGAATAATTGTTTTGGCTCCCAATATGTTAATAGTTCTGTAACAGACAAAGCTCCCTCATCTACTAGAGCCTCCATAGCCATGAAGTTGTCAGATGGGGGGGGGGACGGGACGAAAATCCAATGTAGCTGAATGGTTATGCTAGATATCCTCCCCTCCCTGACATGACTGTCTGAGATGTAGACAGGGGGCTGCTGTTGTTTTTCAGAAAATCTTTCATTGCAGCCATTCTTAGTGACAATGGAGAAGGTCCTGCAGCCAATCGGAAGCCGCGGAAGCCCCGTCAGACGTTCAGCTTCCAAAAATTGTTCAAAAACCAGAACACTCATTTCCGGATTTTGATTGTTTGGGAGCCAATTTGTTCAGGAGCCAAGGCATTTGAGATCCAAGGTACGACTGTATTAGTCATATACGCGACTAATTTTTATACGCAAAAAGGCGTATAAAAATGTGTACTGTGAGAAATAAAAGTGCTGATTACTTTTCATGAGGACATTTTAAAAAACAACCCAGCAAACAATGTGGAAATGTGTAGAACGCAACCGGAAAAATGAGAAACTAAGACAGAGTTGCCTGTCCCTAACACCACTGGGAGCCTACTTCAGAGACAAGCAGGCTTATCTGAGTGTTGGGAAAGTATGAGGCCTACAGAGCGGAAGGGAGAAAACATCAGTTATTAATAATATTGGACAATAGTAATTCAATGGGATAAAATCACAGGTACCTTGAAACCAAAGAGAGCAGGATGAAACTTTAAGTTAGCAAATGAAAACTGGGAGAAAAACAACAGCTGTAAATGTATACACCGTATTTTTTGCTCTATAAGACTCACTTTTCCCCTAAAAAATAAGGGGAAATGTGTGTGCGTCTTATGGAGCGAATGCAGGCTGCGCAGCTATCCCAGAAGCCAGAACAGCAAGAGGGATCGCTGTGCAGTGATCCCTCTTGTTGTTCTGGCTTCTGAGATTCAGAATATTTTTTTTTTTCTTGTTTTCCTCCTCCAAAAACTAGGTACATCTTATGGTCGGGTGCGTCTTATAGAGCGAAAAATATGGTAGGTCGGACAACGAACAGCACACATGCAGCAGCAGCAGGGTTGGGGTAACGGAAAAGTTAGCCCAAACCCAAGGAAAAATAAGCGAAATCAAACATGTTCTGTTGGAAAACAGATAGGGATTAGAATAAAAAGCACAGAAATAAATCACATTAAGAACCCTTCAACTGAACAGAGACGAACTGAAGAATGACCCTAAGCTTTTTAAAAAGTTTGCAAGCTAAGAACAAAACGAACATAATCCTGCGGGGAGAAAGAAAAGCAGCAGAATAAAAATAAATGGATTGCTTTTGCTTTTCTTTCTTAAAAAGATGCAGTAGCTGCTTGGAAAAATGGCAAAATGTTGAAATTTTGGACACCCAAGCCAACAGAGGAACTTGGGACTGTAAAGGAGTCCCTGATTTGACTGGAGATGCCTTGTTAACAGCATGATCTGACCTGGATAACCAAAAACCTCACCTGAATCATGCCCCTTGTAATTTGGGCTGCACAGAGAACCTACACAAATCTCTAACACACACACACACACACACACACACACACACAGTACTTTTATTGTGGAATTAATAATGTGAAAGTCATTGTAAAAAGCATCTGTCTCATTTTACAAGTGGGAAACACCGAAGCTGAGAGGACAAGCCCAAGACTGAAGAAGAAGAAGAGTTTGGATTTGATATCGCACTTTATCACTACCCGAAGGAGTCTCAAAGCGGCTAACATTCTCCTTTCCCTTCCTCCCCCACAACAAACACTCTTGTGAGGTGAGTGGGGCTGAGAGACTTCAGAGAAGTGTGACTAGCCAAGGTCACCCAGCAGCTGCATGTGGAGGAGCGGAAACTCGAACCCGGTTCCCTAGATTACGAGTCTACTGCTCTTAACCACTACACCACATTGGCTCTCTAGTGAATCTACAGCAAAAAAAAATTACTAACCTCCTACTACCATATCAATGGCTGTTCACAAACACCACTTCCTTCATCCCTATTTTCCCCTTTTACTGCTAGTCAAGGCTGACTTGCCTAAGTCAATCAGTGCATCCATTATTTACTTAAATCATTTTCCTTATCTTCAATTGAAAACGCTCCCAGAATGGTTCTACTGATGAATAAAAAATAAGACAGCCCCAGCCTTCAGACTTAATAGTTTAAAAGACAAAACACAAAAGGGAAAAGGGATGGGGAGGGAGGAGGAAGAAAGCAGACACCAGTTCTTAAAGTTACAGGGTAATCATTATTCATCACACAGCTTCCTTACAGGCAGGCGGTTCAGATCAGATAGACATAGCACAGAAGCGATAGTCAATGCAACAGACAAATCATTTTGCCCCATCAAAAAAAAAAGCCCCACAGAAACATATACTGAATGACTTCATGAGTAGTAGAGCAGGCATGTGACATTTTCACTGCAGCTGGAACAGCACAGAAAATCACACACTGAATTCTCATATGTAAAATAATGCATAACTGTCATCTGGTACAGTGGTAACTCTGGTTGCAAACGGGATCCATTCCAGAGACCCGTTCGCAACATGAAAAGCCTGCAACCTGAAGTGCCGTATCTGTGCAGGTGCGCGGTGTGATTTGGCGCTTCTGCGCATGCGCGAGTGACGAAACCCGGAAGTAACCCTTTCCGGTACTTCTGGGTCGCCGCGGGACGCAACCTGAAAAAACGTATCATGAAGCAAACGTAACATGAGGTATGATTGTATTATCATTGGTTGCAGTTTGCAGTTCAATTCTCTGCATGTTATTCAGAATTACGTCCTACTGTATCGAGTGGAAGTTGGGGTATGAGTAAGATTTAGGGTCCAGGAATATTAAGCTAACTCAGCCTCTTTCAAGAGTGTTGGGTTGTAATCCTAAGCAGATGCTCTAGCAAATAAAGGTAAAGGTAAAGGTACCCCTGCCCGTACGGGCCAGTCTTGCCAGACTCTAGGGTTGTGCGCTCATCTCACTCTATACGCCGGGAGTCAGCGCTGTCCGCAGACACTTCCGGGTCACGTGGCCAGCGTGACAAGCTGCATCTGGCGAGCCAGCGCAGCACACGGAACGCCGTTTACCTTCCCGCTGGTAAGCGGTCCCTATTTATCTACTTGCACTTTGACGTGCTTTCGAACTGCTAGGTTGGCAGGCGCCGGGACCGAACAACGGGAGTGCACCCCGTTGCGGGGATTCGAACCGCCGACCATGCGATCGGCAAGTCCTAGGTGCTGAGGATTTACCCACAGCGCCACCCATGTCCCTGCTCCAGCAAATAAGCTCCACTTAAATTAGTGGGATTTATGGGCAAACATACTCTGGTTAGCATAGAATTAACTGGGACCAGGCATCCGAAGCAGAGCATGGTGCTCAATCATGCTTGAACCATTCCAGTTCCTTTCTTTTGCAAATTGAGCAATGCGATGGAATAATCTGTTACCTTAGCGCTTTCTTTTCTGTTCTCTTTAAACTAAAAATCCATACATGCTGAATACATTTCATATTTCTGAATAAACATTTAGGTTCTCAAGAACACATATGTTCTACCTAGTTCTCCACATACCTATTTGTGTCTTACTTCCTTTTAATAACTTCTTCCTTTCTCTTCTCTCTCTCTGACATGCAGAAACAGCTCCTAACTTTCCCCATTCCCATCTGTGCTTCTCTGAACCCTTTACTAAGATTGCAGGATTTCTTAAGCTCCTTTTGCCTCTGTGCCGTATCTTATGTTTGACTCCTTTCTAGAGACTCAAAGAGCCCAAAGTAGTTTGCAGCTCTTTAAAGTAACTCTGTAAGGTGACTTGCTGCACCATGCTAACAGCAGCATTTGAAGAATCGCACCAGCCGCCAAGGAAAAGGAACAATGCTGGCTGGGAGGTAGCTAATAAAAGACAGCCATCTTAAAAGATGTGTTCACTCTCTGCATCTTGGTGGGAAGGCATTCCAGGGTTCTTTTTAACCATGTTTTACTCAATGTTAATTTTATTTAGAAATGTAGCTATTGTAAAAAATTTTTTAAAAATTGTCCCAATTTAATGGTGCGCACATCCCTTCTCTCACATTTTGCTGCCTATTTGGGGAAGACTCTATCATACTAAAATCTCTATGCAGGACGTGAGATTTCACTAAGGCAACATCTTCTACCAAGCATTTACAGTCAAACCTTGTTCTGCGTCCGCCTCCGCTTGTGTTCGCTTCAGCAAACGTCTGTGGCAAACCTGGAAGTACCAGAACGGGTTACTTCCGGGTTTGCCACTCGCACATGCGCAGAAACACTAAATCGCGCATGCACAGACACAGGGCTTTTATGTGCGTCATTTTTGGGTTGCAGCAGGGCCTCCGGAACAGATCCCCGCCGTAACCCGAGGTTCCACTGTACTGGTCTCTCTGGGATACTGGAACCAAGAGCCCGTCACAGCAAGGCAAATAAGAGGGGTAAGGCTATAGCTTACTGGGCAAGGCCCTCTCAGTGCTTGGGCTCTGAGATGCTTTCCCTTGAGATCTTGTGGGGCTGTCCCAAGTACAGTCATACCTCACGTTGCGTCCGCTTCAGGTTACATGTTTTTGTGTTGCATCCCGTGGCAACCCGGAAGTACCGGAACGGGTTACTTCTGGGTTTCGCTGCTTGCACATGCGCAGAAGCACTAAATTGCATCGTGCGCAGACGCAGCGCTTCAGCTTGCATCAGTTCCGTGTTACGGACGGGCCTCTGGAATGGATCCCATCTGTAACACGAGGTTCCACTGTAAACTGAAGTATTCAAGCCACCTTGGGCCTTTTGGTTCATTATATCGTCCAGGGTCAAATTAACAGGCTGCCTTTTCAAGCTTTTTTTAAAAAAAAAAATGCTTCCAAAGACCTTCTTTTGAATATCTCAGGACTACTTCAAATATAATACAGAGAAATGTTCCACTGTTGATAAGATGAAATCTTCATGATATGAAAGCAATGGCAAAATGTAAGATTATAAGTAAAACATAATCTGTTTATTTGGAATTTGCTTCCATTAATTCTCTCTATAAAACATTACAAATTTATTGTGAAAACACAGCAGTATGAAAAGAATCCTTTTTTTGGGGGGGAGGCAGCATGCAGCAATAATCTTCAAATTAAGAAACGAGGGTCAACATTTTCACTACAATAATTGAAATATTACCTCTGCAACAAAGGACTTAACTATTCTGGAGTGCAATGAGAAACTACAGTGTGGGGGAATAAGAAGAAAAATTAAGGCCAGAGATCTTGGTTTTAACTTCACAATGTTAAGTATGAACGGCAACACGAAGTTCCTCTCCCCCTCTCCTACCTGAGGTTTCTGAGGACTAACCCTATTTCATCACAGGAGAAAATAGCACATACCTCATATGGAATGTTCCACAACAGGGAGTGGAGAGAGGTGGTGGGAAGCAAGAAAAACAAACCTTTTATGTCAAAGTAATTCCCTTTGGTGAGTTTTGGCTTCCAGCAACAGAAACCTTAAAAATCCTATTTTCTTCTATTTTTTCCTTTCATCATCTGCAAACACGCGTATGTAAACATGCTGCAAACTTCCCCAGCAAGACAGATTCTTCGCTTCCTTCTCTCCAATGAACTGCAGTCCTTTTTGAAGAGAAGGGAGGGGTGAGAGGAGAAGGAGGGAGTCAAGTTCCCCTGAAAGATATCCTAACATATGGAACTGCATTGCTGACACATAAACAGCTCTCTCCATGACTCTCCCATATGCTTTGTGACTTTGCCATTTATTTTTATCTTATTCCAAAACGCTCCTTTAAGTAATATTAACCTTCCAGGTCTCAGGCGGGATTAGGAATGCATCCTTACACATAGCCTGCGCTAAACTGCGACAATTGGTTTTCGACATTTTTTCACCGGCTAAATTGAAGTCAGCCTTCTTCTAGGGGAAACCGCGGTGTTTGCCATTGCCTCTTTTTCTGACCTTGTTCTCAGAACCCGTTTTAAACTGGAAAACTCTGTGTGACTTATCAAAGTATTGCATATGTCAGTGTCCACATCACAAGAATACAATCACCATGTAATACCTGTGCATATAAGAGAACTCAGCAGTCAAAATTTCAGCTAAAAATAGATCCTCCCCAACTCTTCAGATAAAAGTCTTGTCTGCCTGCATTGTGCTCCCTTTGTGCACAGCCTACATGAGGTTGCCAAGCAACTAGTCCAAGTTCAGAAGCAGCCAAGCAGCGAGCTGCAGCTAAATAAAGATTTAATGGAATTCTCACATCTGCAACAGCCTGCAGTCCCTCAAGATACTGAAGAAGTCAACTGATGAACAGAAGAGTCAAGGAACAGATCAGGTTAAGTCGTGGAGGCCCTTTCTTTCTAACCATGCCATTTTCTGCAGACTACACCGAGATGCAAACATTTCATCAAAATCTGCAGAGAATCAAAACTAGCAAGTTAGGAAAACGTACGTTTTGACATGCAAATCCACAGCTGTTTGCATTCTGCCATGCTAGGGTTTCAAGCAAAACAGAAGGGAATCAAAAGCAAAACCTCAAAGCACCACCAAGCTACATGTTACGTACCTGGATCTGTAAGTCAAAGGGATCTCTTTGCAGATGCACAAACTACATGCTACAGCAACGCAGGGCAGCAACTGTGAAACACTTAAACACTATGAGAACACTGGAACCTTCCCTTTTGAGGATGGTAAATAAGAGCAGAGTCAGCAGCCACCTGTTAAATTTCTTCCATCTAAAGCAGGAGCAAGAAGGACTCTTACAAAGAGGAAGAAGAGCAGGAACACTGAAAGTGCTACTCTATCAGGTGAACAGCCTCTGGTTTCCTCTCCGCAGTTTCCCCACAGTCACAGAGAAAGATGGCTGAAAATAGCTCGCAGTGGGTTGGGGTGGGGAGGGTGATGGTGGTTTAGGCTGCTAGCCTATGGCGTGAGTGCAGTCATAGGAGCTCACAGAATTTAGATAGAGCTGGCATGTCATTATTATTGCAATTAATAATAACATAATCACTCCCAGGGCTTTATATTTCTAAAAAAAGAGGTGGTGGAACTTGCTGAGCACCCGCCCAAAGTTGTTGAGCTTTTCTTAGGGGGCACCCACCTTCTCTTCTTCGCCCCCACTGCCACTTTCGGCGATGATGCTGCCAACCTCCACCTTGTGCAGCCACAATTGCCGCACCAACACAATCGCCACGGCAACCCGATTGGCACACCGCACAGCCCCAGGTGCTGTGCTGCCCGCCGGCACACAGCCCCAACCTAAAGAGCTGCCAGATTGCACCAAAGAGAGGCCAGAACTCAGTTCTGGTGCATTCCGGCTGAAAAGAAGCCCTTATAATAGTAAATTCAGGAAGTGAGTGCTGACAGAAATGGGACCAAAATGAGGCCACAGAGAAATAAGAAAGAAGTGTTAGTATACCTGGGGGGGAGCCCCAAGTTTGGCAGAAGTGTTTTTCCTCCAAAGCTTAAGGGGGAAGGAAGGAGATCAACGGTGATTGATCATGCTCAGTAGCCACTGAAAGATCACAGACTGCATAAAAGGGCAGGGGGACTAAAGGGGGAAATGGGGGGGAATGTGCCCTTTGAGCTCTTTACATGTTATAAAATCCTGAAAAATGCTTGGGTGGTTGGCTGGAAGCTTGAATAGGCATATTCATGCTATAAGGTGAGAATACAGGTCATTATTTTGATGCAAGTTCCACATAATGACAAGTATGTGCTGTGCTTAGGGAAGTTTTTAAGGATTGATGTTTTTATTATGTTTTTAGATATGTTGTAAAGGGACACAGGTGGCGCTGTGGGTTAAACCACAGAGCCTAGGACTTGCCGATCAGAAGGTCAGCGGTTCTAATCCCCGCGACGGGGTGAGCTCCCGTTGCTCGGTCCCTGCTCCTGCCAACCTAGCAGTTCGAAAGCACGTCAAAGTGCAAGTAGATAAATAGGTACCGCTCCGGCGGGAAGGCAAACGGCGTTTCCGTGCGCTGCTCTGGTTCGCCAGAAGCGGCTTGGTCATGCTGGCCACATGACCCGGAAGCTGTACATCGGCTCCCTCGGCCAATAAAGCGAGATGAGCGCCGCAACCCCTGAGTCGGTCATGACTGGACCTAATGGTCAGGGGTCCCTTTACCTTTATGTGCTGTGCTTAGGGAAGTTTTTAAGGACTGATGTTTTTATTATGTTTTTAGATATATTGTAAGCTGTCCAGAGTGGCTGGGGAAACCCAGCCAGATGGGTGGGGTGTTGTTGTTGTTGTTTTATTTTAAAGAAAGCAATGTCCTGCCCCAAAGTACAAAATCTTTATCTCTGTGTCTGCGGGAAATGAGCTAAGGGAGCTATTTGACCCCAGATAGTAGTGCCCATAGTGTCTTTCCAAAAAAAGACTGAAGACAGAAAGAAGAGAAAGGATAAAACCAGGACTGCTGTTACCTGTAACTGATGCTTATCAAGTGGGTTTCCATACAGTTCAGCCCTAGGAGTCATGCATACCCAGGCCAGCTGCAGAGAGTCTTCTAGAACCCTTCTACACATGAGACACTTCCCTAATGGCTTTGACCACTTTCCTATCTTGAAGAGTGGAGGAATACCACATCTCCTTCCCAGTTCCTTTCTGAGCTCTGGAGGAAATCCATCGGTAGATAAAATAAGAAGCTACAGCGGGTCACACAGAGTAATATTCACGGGAGTTCTTTCAGAACTCTCAGGTAGATGCCATCTGGACCTTGTGATATATCAGTTTTTATTTTGCCAACAAGGCCTAAAATGTCATCTCTTGTCACCGCTAGTTGCTTCTGTTCCTTCCTGTGAAAGTTAGTTCAGGCACAGGGATCTACCCTATAGCTTCACTGAAAAGGTAGATTCAAAGAATTCATTCAGCTTCTCTGCAAAATCCTTATCTGCCTTTAGCACACCTTTGATCCCTTGTTTTTCAAATGTCCAACTGCCTTTCTAGACCGTTTCCTGCTATTAATGTATTTAATTGTTTTGTAGCTGGTCTTTATATTTTGAGCTCTTTTCTAGCATCTTTTATTGTCTGTTTGAATTTCTTTTGCCAAATTTTGTGCTCCTTTTTGTTTATTAGTAAAATATTTACATACTGCTACTTCATTAAAAACAATCAAAGAGGTTTACAATAATACATAAAGCTATACAATAAAAACCATAAATGTAATTAAAATTAGACATTGAATAACTATTGTTGAAAGATGTTTTCTTCATTGCCTGCATAGGCCTGGTGGAATAGAAACATTTTCAGCAGGCCTTTAAAAGTTATCACATAAAAATAAATAAATACAGTGATACCTTGGTTGTTGAACGGCTTGGCTCCCAAACAAATCGGCTCCCGAACACTGCAAACCTGGAAGTGAGTGTTCCGGTTTGCGAACGTTTCTCGGAAGCTGAACATCCAATGCGGCTTCTGATTTGGTGCAGGAAGCTCTTGCAGCCAATCGGAAGCCACGCCTTGGTTTCTGAATGGTTCCAGGATTCAAATGGACTCCCGGAACAGATTAAGTTTGACAACCAAGGTACCACTGCACTTTGTACATACATGTCTGCCTTATTGGGTTCTATTTAGGATAAATGGGTCTTCTTGGAATAAAATATAACGGAATAAACAAGACTTCAAATTATAATATCAGTTACTTCAGGCATTTCTTTAGAAAGGTATTCAATTAAAAGGTATCTGAAAAGCTAGTCAGGCTTTTTTTTTAATGTGTTCCAAGCACAGTGATAGCTTGCTGTTGCATGATAGAATTAATGCTTTGAAAGGGAAACTTCTGGATTGTCTATTGAAAAGTCATGAGAACAAACATCTTATAAATCCATTATTGTAAACATTATTCCTCTCTAATAGTAGCAGGAATTCCCTTTATGAAAGCAGTTCCAAGTTTTGTAGTTTTGACCCTTGTAGTATCCAATACAGGTGTTTTTCTTTCTCATTTTTTTCCTTCCCTACAAAATGGGTAGCAATGCCTTCACTGCACTTTTCTGAACTAGACCCCATTATTTCCTGTTGAAGTTATAACTGAAGTTGAACTTTTGAAACCACAGAAGGTACAACTAAAAGAGCACGAATAAGCTCTGTAACATAACCTTTTAAATTCCAGGCAACACTCCCTTGTCCAAAGTGATTATCGCCCAGAAATCTCTGAAAGGGCGTAACCTGTTGCAGGAAAAGAAATATCTTTGCAATTCAATTGGCTAGTAGTCAAAACCCTGCTTAGATGTAGAGAATGAGATTACTCTTACCTACAGTCACCCCTGCTTCCAGTTGTCATATCTAGTTCTACAAATGTTTGAGACAGAAAGTATCTGCTTTGTTCAAAATGTATAGTCAGTATCAGTTTTAAAGGAAGCTTTTATGAATTTCTATTTCAATGGTGTTTAACCGTACTACATCTTAATTGTATTTACAGAACAGCAAGTAGTTCATGCTGAGGGTATAAAGTACATAATGCTGATATTCAGCAAATCTTTGGATAGTAAATAAGAAACTGAAATAACAGATTTACCAACAGATCCATTAGTTATATTATTTGGGTGCATTAAAGATTTGGAATTAGCAGATGACAGGGAACCGGTCCAACATTTATTGACAGCAGAATGAACAACTATTTGTTCTAACTTAAGGACTCTGACACTGGATGGCTGGTTAATTGGCGTATGGCACATAGTATATATGGTCAAATTGACCAATATGCTTATAGAATTGGAGAGTGTCTTACTGGTATAATATGATGCAGGAAAATACAAATCCACACATATCTGGGCAACACTGTAAAATATTTATTAATGTATTAAAATAACCAGTATAGGTATTCTTACTTGTATCTCCTAGGAGATTATATATTCAATCTATACATTTAATTATTCACTTCTTTATCATTCATTTAGTCAAATTGTAAAGTATTTTGCTTTTATCTCTCCATTGGGGCTCCCACACAAACAAATGTGATGCCTAATATTTATTTTTCATAACCTTATAAAAACTTCAATTATTTTTGTCCAGGTGATTGGAGAGCTGTAACTCCACTCTGTTGATTGGTCTGCAGCTGATAACCCACTTGTCCTCCTATTCCATGTTGTCGCCAGCGCTGCCAGCAGCATGAGCTGGCAAGGGGGCAGTGGCGTAGGGCAGAGCTCCTCGGCACTGCCCACTGATAGGCTGGAACAAAGGACCAATAACTCAGCGACCTAGCTGAGTGGCAGCCTCAGTGCCCCATGAGCATCAAGCATGGCAGAGAGCGGGACGGGGGATTGGTCAGGTGCAGGTATCTTTCTAAAGCCCGTGCAGAGGGTGCCCTAGCAATTGGCCATCTCCCAAATCCACTCCTCAGTCCGCTCACATAAGCATTGGGAGATTTTCTGTGTGAGGAGGAGGGCGCACTTTGGAAGCACTCTAATGTAATATTCTATGCTGCTATTGTACTACCGTATAGGTATCAAGATAGTACGGTATCATAAAATAAAGATAAAATTGTTAAAACAATGCAGTTATACCTTAAAAGCCAACTGAAACAAAAATATCTTCAATTTCTGGTGGAAAAGGCACAGAGAAAGAGTCTCATGGATTTTGACCGGGGGGGGCACGGTAGAGCTATGACACCACCACATAAAAAGCCCAGCCTTTAACAGGCACTTGTGGCTATCTTAAAGACAGCACCAAGAGCAAGGCCTCTGAAGTTGACTTTAATTCCCAAGCAAGTCCATATAGGAGGAATTGATCCATAAGGCAAATTAGTCCTAAACCGTTTTACAGCCAATGTTTCAACGTGCATTTTGAATTGAGCCCAGAAGAGGATAAGATGCTAACAAACTGACATTCGATAGACAGTACACTGGTACCTCGGGTTACAAACACTTCGGGTTACAAACTCCGCTAACCAGGAAGTGGTTGATCCAGGTTAAGAACTTTGCCCAAGGATAAGAACGGAAATCGCGCACCAGTGGCGCAGCGGCAGCAAGAGGCCCCATTAGCGAAAGCGCGCCTCAGGTTAAGAACAGTTTCAGGTTAAGAACGGACCTCTGGAACGAATTAAGTTCTTAACCCGAAGTACCACTGTAATAATTTCCTGCCTATAGGTGCCAGACAAAGGTCTGGCTATCACACTTTGGATTAATGAAGTTTCCAGGCCAACGTCACTAGTCCATCCTTGAGGCAACTGAAGGACCGATGACTGAAGCCAAATTCAACTTCTGCAGGAAAGATCACACACAGCCAGTATATCTAGTAGATAAAAGGCACCCTAATGGCCACCCTCACCCTAGTATCCAGGAAAAATGACACAGTGAAGAATACTGCAAGACAGAAACCTGCTTCATCAGAAACGCCACTCCATCCAAAACAGGTTGAACATTTCACCTAGATCACCAGTATGTTTGAGTACAAGCACATTCATCTTGTTTGGATTCTGTTTCAGCTTGTCAATTCATATGACTTCATCCAGTGTTTTCACATAGATGGTAAAAATGTATGGAGTAGTGTGTATGGGGGTCCTGGGCTGCCCAGACAACAATACCCCTTCCTGGCCTCGCTGATGTGGTCCAAAGGAAAGCAGAGCAATACGTTCTGCACCAGCTTGGCTGCAGGAATTGCTTGAAGGAGACGTACAGGACGCCATCCAATCATCTTAGAAACTCGACTCTGGATTTGTGTGGGGTTTACTCCTTAGCCTTTTCTTCTCCCAACAATATTCCACAAGGCAGTGGAGGTTTAGGACCAGAGTTTTCCTTCTCCTAGATGGGCTATCTTCCCACGTTGACGACCTCCATCTGCCACTCACTTCTCTCTACAGAACATGCAGAAACTATCTTCTTGTCATTTGGACCCACTATTGGTCTTGTCTGCTCAATCCACCAGAGCCTGTATTCACATGCAGGGGAAATCCCTAATTCACCAAGGGGTTGAGATCCATTGACTATCCTCACCTGGTTTAGCTAGCCAATTGAAGCTGTTTCCTGTGGTGTGTTTGCTGTCACATGCTGAGAGCTTCTAGGAGCCACAGGTGAGAGCGAAGTGCAAAGTGGGGACCAAAGGTGGACAAGCTACCCCAGAAGGAACACAACATGTCCCCCACCTCTGGCTGGGAAACAGGCAAATAAAACTGTTGTGTCTTTGCTTTCAGTACCAGTGTTTCACATCTGTAGCAGCCTGACCCAGAAACACCCAAGCAGCCCCTGTAGCAACCTCCAACACCCAAGGCCACACAGGGAATGAGCAACACAATGTATCTTAAAAAACAATTTTAAAAATGAATGCTGTAACTTTCCAAACATTCGCCATGACATGAGCCAGCAGAGATATAATGCTGGCTGTAAAGTAATTTCAGTTCTGGAAAGCCTTAATTTAACACCTAAGAACTGAAGCATCAAGTATTGTAAGCAACTGCTGCCAAAATTTAAAACTGCCAGATTTGATAAGCGCACGAAACCTGCAAGCTATTTATCAAGGTCTAAATGGTGTCTCTCTTTGAATGCAGTGAGGGCTTTGCATGCATGCTTACCAGGGCAGTAGGCATCAAGGTCCAGTTTTGGTGCAGAAGTGAGAGTTGGTGAGCCAAGCTCAGATTCTGGAATTCGAGGGCTCTCAACAAATTTTGCCTTCCTTAGAGGAGCTTAAGAAGAAGGGAAACACAAAGGAAGGTCATGAGCAAGTGAACAGTAAATAACACATGGAAGCATTTAGCTAAACAAACTATGTCAGGCCCAGATCATGTTCCCTTTTATAAAACCAAAAAAGGGAACTCTACATTTCTCAGAAAAGAGGTGGGTCATATTAAAAATGCAAATTTCCACGCTGTCTTTTGAGAAAACTTATGTGAAGAAACCACCTCCAGGTGAAATAAACAGTTAATGGCAGAACCCTACACATATTTACTCAGGAGCAAATTCCTCTCTGTCCCATGGGATTTACACCAATATAAGTATGGTTAGAATTGCATACTAAAGGTTATGTCTCCTGGACCGATCATGCACAAGTGATGGGAATAATTCACCCTCCGCTGTAATCTAAAGGAACCATATTTCACTGACCATTCTATAAGGCACTTTGAACAAAAGAGCCATGCACCAGACTCCTTCCAGTTACAGCTTCCGCACAATCCTAAGGGCACACAAATATGTAACTGTGCAAATAATACCATCAATTTCTGCTTACTGAATGGAGGCCTTAAGAGACTGTACACTGATGTTCTAGACAGACTTTAGCTTTTTCAGATAACAGAAGACAGTATAACCGAGCCACATAAATGTGTGAAATGAAAGCAATCTCTTCCTGTAGGACATGCAAAAACCCACACAACCTATTTGGCCAAAGACCCTAGAAGGATAAAAAAAAGTATCTGAACAAATGTTCTAAAACCAATGTTGAAGAGCTTTCAAGCATCCGAAAAATTACCATCTTTATAGCAACCCAGCAGCTACCTAGCCTGACACCACTTTCCCAGGAGAAAGTTTATGCAAAGGAAAAACAGCACGTGCAAATTTCAATTTAGGAAGAATAAACAATCTTCACATTTAGTGAAGATTAATTTGCTATGATTAAATTATGGGAAAATCTGTTCCTTAAAAAGAAAAAGAAGAATTAAATCATTCACCTCTTTGAATTAAAGCAAGGAAGCAATGTGGGAGGCAGCCTATCATGTGAACTTGCATGCCAAAGAAGGTAGTTCAAGTATTTAAACAGATTCCACTTCATCACAGGTTGAAGACGCAAGCCTCCCAAAGGCTGACTTACACATTTGTGTGGGTAGTGAACAGATTTCTAGAACAATTTTTTAGAGCTTCATAATTACTGTTTAAAACATGTCAACCACGAAAGAAATGGTGCTGATTGCTGAATTCAGATTGAAGATATTTATAACTATAAAGTTACTATGTTGATAGTACATAAAATCATAACTAAATTACTCCATTGTTTTATAATACACAAATTATTTCATAAAGCAAGCATCTGTTAGACCTGAAAAACTAGCTTGGGAGAGAAGCCAGAGTACTAGGTTTAACTGAAATACTCAGGATGTGATCCCTCTTCCACCATGAGTCCCACTGGCAGATCTTGGGGAAGTTTGCAATCTCATCTTAACCTACCTCTGTTTGTGATAGCCTAAAATGCTCCTCTGAGTGACATAAAGGGCACCAGGACTTAAATTTAAGAAAAGCATACCTTCTGCTTATTCGCCCTGCAAGTCACAGGACAAAAGTTGGTGTGACAAATCTGTAGGCTGAGCTGAGCTTGTGACAAAGCAATCATGTGACTGCTTCAAAGCATTTAACTAAGAGACTTTGGGGTGAAGTGATAAACATTGCTCATAATTTCTATGCCACCTTTTGACCATGCAGTCCCTATGACAGTTTGCAAACAATAACTTGAACCCACTCGACAAATCTCAAAAGTCAAGACATTTAAACAAATAATAAAGCAGTGTTTGACACTGGTGTTTGACACCAAAGTGATGGTCAAATATAAGCCTGATGGACAGTTTTTGGGGGAAATTCCATAAACAGGGTGCCAACTGAAAAGGCTATGTCCATGTTAGCAAAGTACTTCAACTCTGCAGGTGGGACCTTTAACTGAGTCCTCAACAATTGGAGGAGTTCATTTTAATAAATTGACATTTGATCAAGCAATGAAAAAACTATACATCTTTTCAAAAAGAATTACACCAGTTAGAATACTGATATCAAAAATAATGTTTTAATTTCTATAGATGGTATGTCCATCAATGACATGAAGAAATAGTATTTTATATGACAACAGCGGTTTTGTATGTGAAATAACATAAACACCTTCTGCAAAAGACCGCTTAAACAAAATGTCAGAATATGCAATGATGACAGAATTACCGTATTTTTCGCACCATAGGACACACCTTTTCCCCTCCAAAAATGAAGGGGAAATGTGTGTGCGTCCTATGGTGCGAATGCAGGCTTTCGCTGAAGCCTGGAGAGTGAGAGGGGTCAGTGCGCACCGACCCCTCACGCTCTCCAGGCTTCGCACACCTCTCCGCAAGCAGCGGGAGCCCAGCGCTGGGCTCCCGCTGCTTACGGAGAGTTGCCTGCATGCCGAAGCCTGGGCGCGCTGAGCTCAGCGCGTCCAGGTTTCGCGGACCTCTCCGCAAGCAGCAGGAACGCTCCCGCTGCTTGCGGAGAGGTGCCTGCATGC
>JAXCMG010000079.1:563145-596853 GCA_034642415.1 Podarcis siculus | reverse complement strand
CCCTTTATTTCCCCCCAAAAAAACTGGGTGCGCCCTATGGTCTGGTGCGCCCTATGGTGCGAAAAATACGGTACCGTATTATCTTGGACTGAAAGAACAAAGAGAAAGAAGGATAAAATTCAGAGAAAAGCAGCCATGCTTCATCAAGTATTGCATGATTAAGGCAAGAGAGTTTGTTTTTGCTTTATTCTGAAGAAATTCTAGAGGTGTTTTGCTAACATGTTCACATTAGTATGTTCAACACTGATGTATATTCCTGTATGTTTCTTTATAATAATAAACAAAAACGGGGAAATAGGAGCATGCATTCCATCAGATACCCAGGTCCTAGGCTGTTTAGGCAAACACTCTGATTTGTGCTTAGAAGCAAACGTGAAGCTAGTGAAGATCTTTAAGGGGTAACTGTGCCCCTGAAGGACCAGGTGTGCAGCCTGGGAGTCATTTTGGACTCCCAGCTGTCCATGGAGGTGCAGCTCAATTCTGTATCCAGGTCAGCTGTCTACCAACTCCACCTGGTACGCAGGCTGAGACCCTACCTGTCCACAGACTGTCTCGCCAGAGTGGTGCATGCTCTCGTTATCTCCCACTTGGACTACTGCAATGCGCTCCACGTGGGGCTACCTTTGAAGGTGACCCGGAAACTACAACTAATCCAGAATGCAGCAGCTAGACTGGTGACTGGGGGCGGCCGCCGAGACCACATAACACCGGTCTTGAAAGCCTACATTGGCTCCCAGTACGTTTCCGAGCACAATTCAAAGTGTTGGTGTTGACCTTTAAAGCCCTAAACGGCCTCAGCCCAGTATACCTGAAGGAGCGTCTCTACCCCCATCGTTCAGCCCAGACACTCAGGTCCAGCGCCGAGGGCCTTCTGGCGGCTCCCTCATTGCAAGAAGCAAAGCTACAGGGAACCAGGCAGAGCGCCTTCTCGGTAGTGGCGCCCACCCTGTGGAACGCCCTCCCATCAGATGTCAAAGCGATAAACAACTACCTGACATTCAGAAGACATCTTAAGGCAGCCCTGTTCAGGGAAGTTTTTAATGTGTGACATTTTAGTGTATTTTTGGTCTCTGTGGAAGCCGCCCAGAGTAGCTGGTGAAACCCAGCCAGATGGGCGAGGTACAAATAATAAATTATTATTTTTATTACAGTGGTACCTCGCAAGGCGAATGCCTCACAAGACGAAAAACTCGCAAGACGAAAGAGTTTTTCGTTTTTTGAGTTGCTTCGCAAGACGAATTTCCCTATGGGCTTGCTTCGCAAGACGAAAACGTCTTGAGAGTTCTTGCGAGTTTGTTTCCTTTTTCTTAAAACCGCTAATACTGTTAATAGCCGTGCTTCGCAAGACGAAAAATCCGCAAGACGAAGAAACTCGCAGAACGAATTAATTTCGTCTTGCGAGGCACCACTGTTTATTATTAAGCACATGAGTGGCACTCATCACATTCATGTTTCCTGTCCTAGCCTCTTATTATTAGAAGAAGTGTGGCATTTTAGTAGCCCAGACTGTAAATCAGTGAAACTCTTCTGAGCAATTATTATAACTGTTGGATCTACAACGATAGTGGTCAAGATGACTCGACCCATGTATCCCAGTGGATAAGCTTGTTACTGGACCTAAGAACACACAGAAAGGTGACAAAGCATACAGAATATGAAAGGGGCAGGCATGGAACTTATTACCAACAAAAAAACAGCAAATATAACTAAAAATATGTGAGCAGCTCTGTAGACAAAACCTGCAGGAACCAAACATATAACAGCACCCAGCTAAGCATATTTACCCTTAGTGGGACTTACGTTGCAAACTTATGCCCAACTAAGTGTGTTCAAAATTGCAGCATGAGCATGAGGCAGAAGAGAAGAGTTGGGAAAAGCAATCAAGCACCCAAATATAAAATTTACATAAAATATAAAGAGAGCCAGCAATAGATATGGTGGTGGTGGGGAGTTCTATGTTAGAGCAGCTGAGATGGGTGTCATCAGCATATAAGCAATACTGAAACATATGAGACTTATGATGTCACCCAGAGATGTGTAGAGAGAGAATATCTTAACATCAAGAACAAGTCCCTGAGTGACCCCAGCAAAGCTTTAAAGGAACTCTAGTATCCACTGCAAAGAAGCAGCACATTAATTGCTAGTTACACATCATCAACTTGTAGGATCCAATTACAGACGTTAAACAATGTGAGTCAGAATGGTGTAAAGAACAGAGTGCTGGACTTGCTCAGCCATGCACATCTCTCTGTGGTTTTTGGAAAATACATCCTCTTGTGGCATAACCTAACTCTGGGGTTATTGTGAGGCTAAAAGTACATTCCTTTTTAAAAAAAACTTGTTGATTTTACATTATTTCGATAAGTCATACAATAATTACACAAAACAAAAAACAAGAAGATCCTTATTCTGCTACATATTGGAAGTGCCTACACTTAAAAAAAAAAGCTAAATAGCAATAGAACATAACAGGTAAGCAACAGAGGCACCAGGAAGTCAGAATATAAAGGACTAATGAACACCAATAAGGAACACCATTAACAAGGAAAACGTAACAGCATCACAACCCATTACATAAGGGCATACAAAATAAAAATAGTTTTGAGCCTCTAAGGTCTTGCATATGAATCTATATAACTCAGAAAAGATAACCACCATTCCAGGAAATAATCTGCAGGTATCCAATTAAGAGATCCCTTGATTTGTGATTACATATTTGACTGCAATAAGGAGTAAGGCAATCAAGCTTCCTAATATAATACCTGTAGATTCAACTAGCACTCTGAAATCTGTAATGTTCTTGATATACTGAACAACCTGACACCAGAAAAGAACAGATCTTTGGATAGTTCTCTCAGCAGCAGAACAACGTTCCAGGGGAATAAATCTGCGCTCCCCCCCCCCTAATTTAAAGAAGAAAAATCTAAATTAATATGACCTAAATGTAATGGTGTGGAATGCCATCTAAAGAAAACAGGAAATGCTAATTCGCTAATATTCAGAGACAAATAAAATGAGATTCAAATTTTATCCCAGACCTACTCTCCTGATTTAAGATCCAAACTCCTGGGGCAAATTATTTACTTACAGAACTCAGTAGGCTTATGTATAAAAGACAGGGGTGTATTAAGTTATGGCTGGCCTTGTAGGCAAGCATTAGTTTCTACTAGCCAGCTATTTAAAAAAAAATTATTTAATCATTTTTTCAATACAAACACCAACAAAAAACATATACAACAAAAACCGCAATAACATTAATAACACAATTTAACATTTGAGTACTTATATACCTATGACTACACCTTTTTAACAATATTTCCCCACCTCTCATCCCCCTACTTCCTACCACCGTCTGCCTTATCACTTAAATATTCCTTCCAGATTTCTTCATATTTATCCATTCTTAATTTGCGTCGACATGCAATTCGTTCGTATGTGGCTAGTCTGTTCATATTGTCAATCCATGTGCTCAATGGAATCTTTTTGCGGCTCTTTCAATTAATAAGAACAAGGTTTTTTTGCTTCTAATATAGCACAACAATATTATTTTACTCTATAAGCACAGATATTGTCTTGATCAATTTATGCTTCCGTAGCACAAGTCTACATAGGCTAAGAGTCTATTTCGCAGATTCAGGTCCCCCCCCCCCCCATGTTGGATCACTGAAACGCACTGCCCATAGGTTTTGGAAAAGCTACACTAGGGTTTCATTATTTTAAATAAAATTCATTATTAAATCACATGTTGGTATGTATGTTCCTTCATTAAAGGTCATAAGAATGGGCGATTTATTTCCTTTTTCAACTGCCTATGGAATGATCTGCTCCAGTCTTGGAATCTATCACAAGCAGATGCCACATTGCTCTTAATTCCTACTGAGAAAATCCAGAATATGGCAAGATATATAACTCAGAGCTAAACACTTCTATTAGCCAAATAAGTTTTATTTTAAAAATAAACTGAGGAAGGTATCTGTTTAGAAGAGGGACTGGGATGGCAGAAATCTGCTGCATTAATTAAAAATACTGCCTAACTACCAGTTTCAAAGGCTCTTTTTCTGCTGGCCGAAATACAACCTTTAGCTTTTAATTAGAAATGCAAACAATCTTACAAATATTTTTAACATATAAACTATTAGTTTGAATTAGAAAATGCATCAAAGAAAGGAAAAGAAGTTTCCAGTTTGCACTGGGTTATTTTCCTCACATTTGCTTTTAAATCTTTTTCTAATTATTTTTGGTATTTGGTCCCTTGCAGTTCAAGCTAGTAGTTTGCTGCTAATTGACTTTATAGCCAAGAGTTAGGTTTACAAACTATTTAAGGATCACAGAATCACAATTGTTTTTAAGAATATGACTATAATTTTATAAGTAGTAAAAACACACCAAATGTTCATATTTCTTGAATTCAAAACTGCTTCACAAATTATACAGCTAAACCTTGCATGATTCACTTTAGTCACTAGGCAGAAGAAAGGCTAAATTAAGCAACACAAACCAAGGGAGTTTTTCCAGCATTGCTTTGTATTCCTCTGTTCCCATTTTACATCTTTGGATACAATAAAAGCATTTTTAGCATCTTGTTTAAATGAATGCATTTCAATATTTTATTAAAAGTGTCCAAATATCCTTGATACATATTTGTGACTAACTCATCTTCACCCCCAAATTTAGTTTTTCGCTCTTTTGCCCTCATTCACCTCAGGGATTATTTTAAAAATAAAATAAACCATAGGCTTTATGGAAAAGAAGAGTGTTATAAATATAGTTTTCATCATTAAGTAGAGAGGTCTGTCATACAGCTTCTCAAACTTCGTGCTTCTAAAACTTTGCATCCTGACATGTTCCTGAGTAAGTTTATTTGCTTGTTTATTTAACATATTTTTATTCTACTCTTCAAGATCCCAGAGTGCATTATAACTGATTGGTAATAAAATAATTGCCAACAATATGACTGCCAACAATAAATAAAGCACCAATTAACACATTAACAGGCTGAAAATATAAAATAACAGCACAATAAAATAAGCTTCACCGCAGCAGAGACCAATGAATCACCCAAAGGCCTAGGAGGTAAATAAGTAAGTCTTTATGTTGGTGCCAAAATTGATAAGAGATAGCATCATTTAGATTTGGAAAGGAAGGGCTTTGCTGAGTCAGGCCATCTATACAAAGAATACCCTTTCTTGTGTCAGCGTATACCATGGGTAAGCAAACTAAGGTCCGGGGGCCGGATCTGGCCCAGTCGCCTTCTAAATCCAGCCCATGGATGGTCTGGGAATCAGTGTGTTTCTACATGAGTAGAATGTGTCCTTTTATTTAAAATGCACCTCTGGGTTATTTGTGGGGCCTGCCTGGTGTTTTTACATGAGTAGAATGTGTGCTTTTATTTAAAATGCATCTCTGGATTATTTGTGGGGAATTCGTTCATTTTTTCACCAAAAATATAGACCGGCCCCGCACAAGGTCTGAGGGACAGTGGACCGGCCCCCTGCTGAAAAAGTTTGCTGACCTGATTTCAATATGGTGCAAGACCATCAAAAGGGAACATCCAGTTGCACAACAAGGGGTTTCCTCCTTTCCAAGGGCTTTTTTTCTCTTTCACCGGACAGAGCATTACTTGAAACATAGACAAGTTTAGAAGCAGGTTCTGAAAGAGTGAGTAACTCTACAGGAAGGTCCCACTTCAAGCACTGAGAAGCATCAGCTTTAACAGTTACTTGTACAGTGTTAGATATTAGCCAGGTATCGGTCCAGTGGCACGGGTTCAGTGGAGATCTCTGGATGCTAGGTTGGTGACTGACATCTCCACCTGGCTGGCCCCTCCAGCTTTCTTAAACAGGTAAGCAGGAGGGCTTCTTTGTTGCATTTAAATCCCATCTTTTTATCCAAGGAGTACATAGTTTACCCCCCTCTTCAGTTAATCCCTACAGCACCCCTGTCAGGTAGGTTAAGAGGCTGTGACTGGCCCAAGGCCACCCAGCGAGCTTCATCACCCGGTGGGGATTTGAACCCTGGCCTCCCAGGTCCTAGTCCGACAAGCTAACCCCTAATAATAATAATAATAATAATAATAATAATAATAATAATAATAAAATTATTTATACCCTGCCCTCCCCAGCCAAGGCCGGGCTCAGGGCAGCTAACAACC
Source organism: Podarcis siculus (assembly GCA_034642415.1). Lineage (NCBI taxonomy): Eukaryota > Metazoa > Chordata > Lepidosauria > Squamata > Lacertidae > Podarcis > Podarcis siculus. Next base: position 590,702 of record JAXCMG010000079.1, on the reverse strand, counting down.
AATAATAAAAACAAGTTGAATGAATACAACTTAAAAACAAGATTAAAATACAACATTAAAACATTAAAATCCACTCTCATCACAGGAAGAGAAAGAAAAAAAGAAAGTGGGGGGGTGTCAAATTGACTTCAAACCACACTGGCTTCCTAGACTACATCTGCTATGGGGCAACTATATAAATTAAGTCGGTAAATATGGAGAAGGTAAAACGTCACTTAGAGAAGGATCTAAAATATTTTCCTTGAAATTTGAATTTGTTTTATTCTGGATTGTTTTAGTTGATGCTTTAATGTGTTGTAAACCAATATTTTTTCTTTAAAATATAAAGCAGTTTAGAAATGAAATGAACAATCACCCCCACCCACACTGGGGTGGGGGAAATGGCACCTAGACATTCTGTTGTGGCAACCGTAACCTAGGTTTAAGGTGCCATTTGGCAATTAAGCTTATATTTTTGAGTTTCTAGCACTGCTTGCACACTGCTCTTACCAATGTCGAACCATGTACCAGTCAGTGTTAGAAACTGGGATACGAGAGCTAGAAGCTAAATGGCACCTTAAACCTAGGTTATGGGTGCAACAACAGAATGTTCAGGTGTGCTTTTTGTAACAAGAATACAAAGCTGAGAATGAATGAACTGCAGCTAAAACATTATGTTCATTTTTCACATGGTCTAGTCCTTTCCCTGCCCACCCCCCTAATATTCTTAACAGGGTCTCCTCTCCAGTCTTCAGAGAGTAACTGGAGGTGGAGGGGCAGAAAAAGGTCCTCCTTTCCTTCCACTGTGCAGTTTTAATCTGAAATCTTAGGCGTAGTACTACGCACAGAACTCAGAAACTGCTTGTGCTAAGGAAATTCCCTGTCGCAAAATGTGCCTAGAACAATGGGAGTTTTAAACACTGGTACCAGTTATTGAAACAGCAGGTGCAGGTAGGGAACAGCAGCATGGTACTGCAGTAGAGAGTTTCTTTGCCCATGCTGAAGTATTTATTCAGCATCTTACATTTATGTTCCACCTTCTTTACACCATGAAGGCCAATATGGCATACATGTAATTTCCAAGAGGTCTCCCATACAGGTACTGGGAAATACAATTCAACCAACCTGTTGTTCACCTACAAAAAACATGTTTCTGGGATGGCCTGTGCATTTCTGCAATTTCTTGTCCAGCCTCAGAGCCGATACAATGCTGTAAGGTCGGAGGGAAAGGAAGAGGAGAAACACAAAAGCATTGCTTGGCACAGCCAATTCTTTCCTTTCGCCACGTACCGGCTCCCAGTACGTTTCTGAGCACAATTCAAAGTGTTGGTGCTGACCTTTAAAGCCCTAAACGGCCTCGGTCCAGTATACCTGAAGGAGCGTCTCCACCTCCATCGTTCTGCCCGGACACTGAGGTCCAGCGCCAAGGGCCTTCTGGTGTTTCCCTCGCTGTGAGAAGCCAAGTTACAGGGAACCAGGCAGAGGGCCTTCTCGGTGGTGGCACCCGCCCTGTGGAACGCCCTCCCACCAGATGTTAAAGAGAAAAATAACTACCAAACTTTTAGAAGACATCTGAAGGCAGCCCTGTTTAGGGAAGCTTTTAATGTTTAATTGTATTTTAGTGTTTTGTTGGAAGCTGACCAGAGTGGCTGGGGTATAAATAATAAAGCGTTGTTGTTGTTATTTCTACCATTTGTTTTATTTCAATGTATTACCTGCCCTCTTTTTAGACTCAATGCAGGTAACGGCATTCATAAGCTCTCTCCAGAAAACGTTTTCAGTAAATGGCAGGTGGCATCTAGCAATAACACATGCCTCTGTCTGGTTCTAGACCACGGAAGCAGCAGAAAGCTGTGTAAACCCTGCTGAAACGACTGCCACAATCAGACAAAGAATTTCACCCACAGATTGTTCAAGAAACACTGCTCTGGACATAACATTTAGAACCGCATACAGTTTGGAGATTATCAGAGCATGGATAATGCAGGCCTATCCAGGAGTCAGGAGGGGGTGCGGTGGAGAGGTTCTAGCTGGTGCACTTTATAGTGAAAGGCACTTTATACCATGGATGTCAGTTGGGCATCCAGCAAAAAAGGAATGTCACAATGCGGTGTCAATTCGATTGAGCCATTCTGCAGCAAAAAGGAATCTTGCTGGGCTGATTTAACTGCAATTCCACCAGCACTTGAAAGAGCAGCGAAGCTGGTGGCCTTGTGCCACCTCAACTGAAAACAAGATTCACATACACACAGAGACACCAATTAAAATTAATGGATTTCTGCCATCCCCACCTGAAAGTTGCTAAAAATGTCCCTTTCTTTATGAAGCATGGATTCTAATTTTGACTGGAAACTTTTCCAAAGCATATGTGGGGATCACATTTTTCTTACCTCACTTTCCCTTTTGCAATAAATCCCCATGAAAATATTTGCAGAATGTGACTTCTTTAAAGTGCAAAATTAGGCAAATCCCAACAGGTTTTCAATATGATTTTACTATGGCTGGGCTTCTGAAAACCTTGGGTGGGCCCAATGGATATCTGTGTGTTTCTGTGTGCTTTCCTTTTCTTTTTTCGTTTGAACAGGAAACCCCACCCCACCCAATGGCACAACACAAACTGTTTATAAGGCCACCTCATAAAATCTATTTTAACTCATGATTAAAATCTATTTTAACTCATGATTCAGCATGAGTTCTCTTAGAATCCAGGTCCTTTTTAACAGGAATCTGAATTTGCAAGACCTTGCACAAGCTATGTACACAAGAGTTGCAGGCAACAGGCTTCTGAGATTTGTTATGGTGATAGTTATCTCCTTTTCTCAAAAACTTGTCGGTAAAAGTCATTAGGATAACCACAAGCAACTAGATGAGAATTGTTCATATAGTAAGAATACACAGAAACAACTTCAGAGACCTTGCTTCCCAAAAGCAATGATGGCAAGCATCTCTCACTTAGAATTAGTGGGCTTTCATTTTGCATTATATCAGACCAATATCTTTTTTAAAAATGCACTTTTTTATTAATCATTATAAATATCATTCCTAAACCATAACCTCAAAAAGCCTCATTATGGTGTACAAATGTGAGAGAACATATGTTAACAGCAACCAATTAGGGCTAAATAGGACAGTGTGAGAAAGTTAACAGTTGATTTTAAAAATCCCTTCTGGTATGACAAGCCACACTGAAAAATGCATCCATTACAATCACTACCAGAAATTCAACAAAAGTATAACTGAGACTGGGACATGGGTGGCGCTGTGGGTTAAACCACAGAGCCTAGGACTTGCCAATCAGAAGGTCGGCGATTCGAATCCCCATGACGCGGTGAGCTCCCGTTGCTCGGTCCCTGCTCCTGCCAACCTATCAGTTTGAAAGCACGTCAAAGTGCAAGTAGATGGTAAACGACATTTCCGTGCGCTGCTCTGATTCACCAGAAGCGGCTTAGTCATGCTGGCCACATGACCCGGAAGCTGTACGCCGGCTCCCTCGGCCAATAAAGCGAGATGAGCGCCGCAACCCCAGAGTCGGTCACGACTGGACCTAATGGTCAGGGGTCCCTTTACCTTTACTATAACTGAGACTAGCAAAGCTGGGATACTTCTTGTCCTTTGCTTATACTTCCTCAAAGCCTTGCTCAGTGATGACACTAAGGGAGGGTCCAGCCATGTTCCCATGAGGAAAAGCATCAGCAAGATGAGAACTAGGCTTTGCACTGCGGAAACTGGGTAAGCCCAGCGTAAGTTAGTGAAAAGGAGCTGTAGCTCAGACACAGAGCCCATGCTTTGAATTAAACAATTTGAATCAACAAACATGGGATTGGTGGGCCTTCCTCCACCTCAAAACAGTTGCACTTTCCTAGCTGTTGGGTTGGGATTTTGTCCTTCCTCAGGAGAGAGTCAATGCTATAAGAGGTGAAGCAGCCTTCGCCAATCTGATGCCCTCCAAATGCTGTCTGACTACAATTTCCATCAACTCCAATCAGCATAATTGCTGTGGCCTAGTGCTGGAGGAGACTCTTGAGAGTCCCATGGACTGCAAGGAGAACAAACCTATCCATTCTGAAGGAAATCAGCCCTGAGTGCTCACTGGAAGGACAGATCCTGAAGCTGAGGCTCCAATACTTTGGCCACCTCATGAGAAGACTCCCTGGAGAAGACCCTGATGTTGGGAAAGATGGAGGGCACAAGCAGAAGGGGACAACAGAGGACGAGATGGTTGGACAGTGTTCTTGAAGCTACCAGCATGAGTTTGACCAAACTGCAGGAGGCAGTGTAAGACAGGAGTGCCTGGCGTGCTCTGGTCCATGGGGTCACGAAGAGTTTGACATGACTAAACGACTAAACAACAACAACAATAATAAACAAAGGGCCCCAGGCTAAGGCAAAAAACGACAAGTCTGGGCCATGGGCAGCAGACCAGAAGCCACAGGATAATGAGCAGCTAGGCAAGACTCAAGAACAAGGCAGAATCAAGGACAATGGCCCCGGAAAGGATCTAGGCCTACAGTGTAGCAAGAAGCAAGAAGCTGAGGTCTGCAAGAAGGATGCACTTTTACTCAATACACTAACAGTAAACATTTCTTGGCACTGTTTGCATTCTTCCATCCACCCATCCCTTTTTGGCTGAGTAGCAGATCACTTTCGGAACCATTCCTAATGCAAGAAGCAAGAACAAAAACACATTTTAATGCTTTTGTTGCTGAAGTAGTTTAATCTCTTGATTCTATGTGATTTACTCCATACTTAAATCCATTTAACTTGCTAATAATATAATTGCATTTTCTATTTACATTATTTTGTTGTGACATGCCATTTATGATTGAGCTGGCATTTAATTAGGAAATATTTATTTAGACTTCTTTTTTAGAAACATTATTAATAAAGTACAATTGAAAAATAGCATGTCAGCTCTCAAAAGAAATAAGCTTAATTATGGTAATTTTTTATTTTTATTTTTAAAAGAGGTTTGTAGCTTGATAGTCTAATCTACAACACACATACCTGAGGTATGTGAAAAGCCTCAAATGTCAACAGAAGAAATATTGAAATCCACAATATATATATGAGATTTCAACCTTCTCACTCTGTGTGGAATTCTACACCTGACAATAGAATTGAGAATTTGAGGTTGCTTTTCGTTGGGGGGGGGCATTGCTGTGGCATTCCATCCGATCTTTCTATAACAATATACCTTACAAACCATATCAAAATATCAACAATGCATTCAAAATTATGAAAACAAAGTTACAACAAAATATTAAAAGCAGCAGCCTAGAGTAAAAGTCAGTTTCAAAAATCAGTTTCTCAAAAATGTCTACTGGAATATTACCATTTTTACAGACACCAGAGTGAGGAGGAAGTGAGCAATCCCACGATTAAGGGATCCCCGGCTTTACATCTGCACTGGTGACTGAAAGGGCAGTGGCGTAGCGTGGGGGGTGCAAGGGGGGCCGCCCACACCGGGCGCAACATCTGGGGTTAGGGCAAATCCACGGGTTAGGGGGCGCAAATCCACGGGTTAGGGGGCGCAAATTACTTGCCTTGCCCCGGGTGCTGACAACCCACGCTACTCCACTGTGAAAGGGACAAATTAAGGCATTCAGGGGAAAACCTTCTGCGAATTTTCTCCTATTTGCTGAATTGAACAGGAGCTGGGCAACAGTGTATCCATGCAGTCTAATATTTGCTTCTGGCCTTTTCTCCAGTATAAGGTTTCCGCATTGTGTAAGGTTCAATAACTGAGCGGCCTCTGAGCCAAATCTGGCTCTCTAGTTGTACTAAAGGTGAAAGAAGGGTATGGGGACAGTGATAGCAATGGTAATGAGACTTTCTGGCAGGCTGCTTGGATGTGGGGCAGCAAATCTGCCCCACTATCCTGTACTCCTCCTCAAGTTTCACCACAAGGCTTTTTATTGCTGACCACAGCAGGATAATTTTTATTGATTTTAAATAAAGCAAACATCCAGCCATTGCAGATTAAGCTAAGTGTTCCTGCCCCCCTCCACTTAAATAATGATGAATTCTCTTGCCAGAAGCTGACTCACATGCTGGACACTAACCAGTTACTATCTAATACTGCAATGAGAGGCCTTTGGTGTTAAAATGTTTTAAGTGCTGCAGTGCTATTGATTCAAATAGTTCAAGACATGTAACAATCCATTTCTAAATAGCCAAGACCACTCCAAACATAGCTCAGGTTCTAGACCTGCTTATTCTGCGAGCCTTAATGAGCCTTATTCTGTTGCATCTAAAAATCACAATTATGAAACAATAGTGGTGGTTGCCGTAGTACAAAATCTCAACTGAAAAAAACAACACAAAATTATTGAAGGATGCTTGGGCCTGAAAACAAATTAGGGGACTCAACAATGCTTAGACTCAGTCTAAAAGCCACCTTGATTCATCCAGTGAAGCTGAAGGATAGACACAAACAAGTACTACTTTGAACTAAGGAAAAGTATGCAATTCATAACTATGTAATTCATAACTGCACAGTGTCGTGGTGGCCACCACTGTGATGGTTTTAAAGGGAAGATTAGACAAATGCGGGTGGTGCTGTGGGTAAAACCACAGAGCCTAGGACTTGCCGATCAGAAGGTCGGTGGTTCGAATCCCCGCGACGGGGTGAGCTCCCGTTGCTCAGTCCCTGCTCCTGCCAACCTAGCACGTCAAAGTGCAAGTAGATAAATAGGTACCGCTCCAGCAGGAAGGTAAGCGGCGTTTCCATGCGCTGCTGTGGTTCGCCAGAAGCGGCTTATTCCTGCTGGCCACATGACCTGAAAGCTGTACGCCGGCTCCCTTGGCCAATAAAGCGAGATGAGCGCCGCAATACCAGAGTTGGCCATGACTGGACCTAATGGTCAGGGGTCCCTTTACCTTTAGACAAACTTATAAAGAATAAGTCTATTAATGACTACTAGTCACAATGACTGTGTGCTCTCTTCCCATATTGGGAGGTGGGTATTCCTCTGGATACAAGTTGAAGGAGACCACTAGCAGGAAAGTGATGTTGCACTCATGTCCTGCCTGAGCACTTCCCATAGGCATCTGATTGGCCATGGTCAGAATAGGATGCTGGACCATATGAGCTTTGGTATGATCCAGTGGGTGGGGAAGGGGTTATTTTTTTATATACACACGCTGTTATTATCATCATCAACTTCATCATCATCAATGTATTTATTGCCTTCTGCACTATCATCTCAGGGTGATGTACAATATAAACAGCAAAACAAGTTAAGAACACAAAAAGGTGACACATTTAGAAGAGAACTAAAACACCACAAAATACAGTATAGCCACTCGTGGCAAAAAAACATTTATCCAGCCAGAAAAGCTTGTTAGAACAAAAATGTATTCACTTGTTTCTGGAAAGTGGAGCCAGTGACACTCTTATGGGAACCATTTGCTCTATGGGATTTAAAGGGTGTGTACTTGTGTTCATTTTGCACAACTTAAGGGCCGTTTAGAGTATTTCCAACTTTATGATTGTCAATGTATTCCTGAATGTCACACACTTTGTTAAGCAAAAAAGGTAGAGATAATTATAAAAGTTTTGTAGACTGGAATGCTTAGCTGCACCATGTGATGGTTTCTTTGGATAGTCAAGCTTTTTCAAATGACTTCCAATTTTAAATTATTCTAAACATACCTTATTTAATGTTTACTGCATGTATGTATGTTAACTCCATGGTAAGTCACCCACTATTAGAGGAAGTAGCATCTTGACTATTAAAAGGCTAGGCTCTTTAAAATAGAGAACTGCCTATTTTTCACAAATGATTTTAGTCCTAGAAGTAGTCTAATAAACTCCAGGCTAAGCTTATAAAATATGAACACAAAAATCAAATATCTGGGATTCTACTTTTAATTTCTGCATTTTTGTGTACCATTAGAAACTTCTAATTATACATGGTTTTACTTTTCATTCGTGGGGATATACTGGTGTTCACCAGGCACCAGAGATAAGGAAACACGTAGTAATAGTACTAGTAGTAGTACTAATACTAATACTAATAGTAATTTTATTATTTATAGCCCATCGTTCTGGCTGGGTTTCCCAAGCCACTCTGGGCAGCTTACACCTACCCATCTTATGTATTCTGCCCTGAAGAAATCAATTCACTTAATACTTCCGTTTCAGCTAAAAGCTGCACTTTCACATTATGGCATAAAGAAGAAATAAACACCCAATAATAAATACCTAAGAACTGTTCACTCATATGTGACAGTCTTGCAAAATAAATCCACAAAATCTCCCAATCAACAAGAACTTTTGCTAATCGTACATACAATGTACATTCCAGGGGTATGTAATGTTGCGTAACTCTTGCTAAGTCTGTTGTAACAAACACAGCATAGAGTCTTGCAGTACATTTAACAGAATAATTGCAGCACAGGCTTTTGGGTGTGTGTTTTTTTGTGGGCCAAAAAACACTTCATCAGATGCATAATACAGTAATCTTAGTAGACCTTTGTAGTACATTTAAGGTTGGCTCTGATATGAATATAGATGATGGCTTTCAGATAATAACTGGTTCTTTGTCCCAGCCTCCAAGATACTGTAAAACGGGAATGAACAGTCTTTGACAAGCTTCTAGCGAGTGATGGTTTAGGTGACTTAATGGAATCTCCATTTCAGAAAATGTGTACCTCTGACAATCTGCCCAGGACTACTGATTTGGTGTCTTGGTGATTACTAGCTAGCATATCTCAATGGAATCTCTATATGCAGAAGCTCTATACCCCCTGAGTATGGTATACTGGGGGTTTACAAAGACTGTGGTTAAGGATCCTACCTAGATGGCTTTTCAAACAGGTTTTTGACAAATTCATGGGGACAAAAATTCACAGTGACTACTCTGGTTCCCTATTACTGATTCCCATTTGACACTTATATACAGTTTAGCTTTGACAGTTTGCCAGGCTGCAGCAAACTGGTCCTGAGCATAAATAAGACAAATAACTCTTCGGGTGACTTGGCAGGTCCAGGCATGGTGCAGACACTGCAGGTACAGCAAGTAGCCCTACAAACTGAAGTACAAATATTGAAAGCTAGGATCTCCATGATAGCAGTAGAAGTTTTAATGTCCCCTATTCTTCCACCAGCAAGGAGGGTGAGGATTCACGGTCATTCTATCATGGTAATTAGATCAACATCTTGATGTTCAGGAGGACATGCAATTCCACTGGATCAGATACAACATTTCCACCTTCAGTGCTTAGAATTTGCCCCTCCACAAGTCCTGGTGGTTTATTTGCAAGGGATATCCTGGACAGAGCACAAGTCTGTCCTTGAATTCTCTGGAAAGGAGAGATAGAGGCACGGACAGGCCTTACTTAGGGTGTAAGCATCGAGCCATATTATGGTCTAAGCTATTGAAGAACAGGACTATGTTATACCGAAAATATCATCTCCAAGACAGCACAATGACCCATGTCTATTGTAGTGTGCTCAGTTTTCTAACAATCCACCCTAAGGACCAACTTACACAACACTGTTAAATGCTGAAAAATATCGCTTGCGTTCTGAATGCCAACATGACAAAACTATGTTTAAGGAAGCATTCTACCTTCCAAGGAAAGAGACAGAACACTGCATTTGTTTGACTTAGGGTATTTACTGCCACTGTTTTTCTGAATTTTTGGTGAGATGAGGGTTGGTTAACATATCTGGAGGCACATTTACATATGTACAAAGCACATTTATGTAACAAATGAATTCTTTAGTAGAATCCCAGCCTTCGTTTTATATATTTGGTAACCCTCGGGGATTGAAGTGGCATTATCTGAAAGCCTGATGGGAAAAACACAAAATAAAATCCAAATGGCATCCAAGCTCATTATGTTTTTTAAAACCTCAGAAATCTTTGAATCTGTCAGGACTTCTCAAACACTGACTCATTTGTATCACAAAACTATACATCCTGTTCTATAACATCTATACGTCAAGGTCTATAATACAAATGTATCAAAGCTTAAGATACTGACCATAGATAAATTATACTATATATTCTTAGAATTCTTTTTGACTCTGAGAGACTACTGCAAAGGAACTGCATTAAACAAAACACAATCGTTCCATAACTCACCATGCCTGCTATTAAAAGTACTCTTGTTTCTGTAGGAACAAAAGGAGGAGACACTTTCACTCCTACAGGAATTACAGCCTAAAATGATTCTAAAAATATGCAGCTAATGTGGAATATCACAAGACAGAAGTCAGGCGTATGGACAGCTTTCGCAAGTTACTCCATTAAAAGACTCAAGCTGAAAATAAACCTGCCACTGCATGCTATATTTATTCAAAGAAACCAAGTAAATGTTGAAATTAACTCTAAAATTATGAGATTCAACCTCTCTCTCTCTATATATATATATTTTCACAGTACCTAACCACAAGACCCTCTAGCGGATCAATTCTATTTAAAGAACTCTTCTCTCTTGGTTTCTGTTTTCTTATAGGCAGGTGATTCTTAGGTTACACACCCAGTAAATACAATTTGTGTAACATGCATGCATGGGCAAACTCATATATTCAACCCTTTGGGAAAAAATCAGAAATGGATCATTAGATACTTAATATTTGTAAGCACAGCCCAATACAAAATACTGTAGACAAAATCATTGTTTAAGAATATCATGTTTTTCTGCTTTTAAAAGCTCGTCTTGGTTTTCCATTATAAAACTCAATTATAACAAAAATGGCAATTACTGGAGCCTTTTATTCACTTCCCTCTCTTGTATCCTGCAGGGGAGAGGAAAGCATTTTGTCTGGGCCTACAAAAGGCTTCAGTACTGACCACTACAAGGCCACCACAGAGTAGCTTCACAGCCACCCTGAACCAGTACACAGTGCCCATTATAAAACAGAACAGTGCAGGATCAGTAAAATGCATATGAGCACAAAACTTGGATCCACTATCACTGTCTACCTGGACAGACAACCAGAATGACTGTCCTACCTATCACTTGTCTCCATTTAACAGAGATGCCAGAAGATCCACCAAGGTGTCACTAGTACCACAGAGATACAAGAGTAAGGATGCATTCTTCACTCACCCAAGAAAGCAGAGCCTGACTTGGAATTCAGATCTTATACCAACGAAGTTCTGTCTAACTCTGACGTTCATTAGACAAAGTTGTCAACCTCAGAGCTTTTGGAGGTCCTGCAACCCTGATCCTCTGACCTGCAGCCTATCCTACCATCTCACCTAACTGCTGCCATTAGTAGGTTCCATACATCTAGGTCTGGTGATATTTCTCTCTCCCTCTTGTCCCCTTCATGGTCAAGACATGATGCTGCTGCTGTAGCTGCGCTTACTGAAGAAAGTAATAATCCAGCACATGGGTTATGGCACACCACATTAAATATTCTGCTCTCCCATGTAAGTGGCCTGCCTTGACCTTTTTTCTTAAGGAAATTCATACTTCGAAGCAATCAGAAGAACAAGTTGGGAAAGAGTATTTACATAAAACAAATAAAATATGCACCGTTGACAAAGCCTGCCAAGCTAGTTAAAGCAGATCCCTTGAAAATACTGTTTTCTTTTTTGTTTCTCCAATACCAAAAGCAAGCTGTGTGTGTGCTTGAATCTTGACACAAGAGCAAATTGCTTCCTGCCTTACATAACCAGCTATGACTCTACTGAAAGATACAGGGATTCCCACTGCGTTGCAGAACTTGCTAGAATGCTTTTTTGTCAGTGTTGTAAATAAAAATCACTTCTACTGTAGGGGGGAAATAATATTTGTTCACAAGATGTAGGGATAATATGGATCAGAGCATACATAAAAAGAGCCAAGCAGAAACTCTTCCTAAAGAAATTTGGCTAAATGAGGCCTGTGAAGTGTGAGTATAGTGGTTCAAGTGTTGAACCAGGGCCTGGGAGATAAGGATTCAAATCTTCACGCAACCATGAAGCTCAGTGGGTGACCTGACCTTGAGCCAGTCACTGTCTCTTAGCCTCATCTACATCACAAGAAACTAAGTGGTGGTGAAGTATATCCACCACCATGTACTCCTTGGAGGAAAAGTGGGATATAAATGTAATAATATATAAATAAAGCTCAGTCCTCACATGATACATTCAATGTCCTCAACATATATTGTAAAAATACACAACCCTCTTAAAATTGTCTAGCACAAGTCTATCAAATTTGTATGCAGTAGTTTATGGCCAGCACGGAGCCAAAAATTAGGCTTATCAAGCCTTGATGGACTGAAAGTCATGGCTGATTTGTCACATACAAAAGAGTGAACTTTACTTTTGACACGCTTGTGCTAGGCATTTTACTTGTGTATTTCTTTCTTACAAAATCAATAATCAGCAGCATGACCAAGTCTGAAAAACAGGTTATATGCCTCATCCGGAAACCTATTGCATATTTCTGTCTACACCAGGACCCATTGGTGGCAGCCACCTTTCCCCCAAGAAAGTGATACAGCATCATCCCCATAGGGGAATTTTGTCCCATATTAGAAGGGAATGCTACAGGGCTGCTGACAGTCTAGTATTTATCAGAAGCAGCCATAAGGATTTTTTCCTCTATTGAGAGAGTAAGACGGGGGGGGGGGGGGGGAGAAGGAAGGAGAACCCTCAGGTGGGAACCTACCTTATTTGCCCAAACCTCAACCTGAAAGTTCTGAGATTTCACCACTCAAAAATGTTGAAAAAAGTCTGGGGCAAATGCTTCAGCCCAGTACTAGTATGATATGCAACGGATGATCACTGTGCTTATTTTGCATCCTGTTTAGCTCTAACTGGATTGCTGGGAACCTGCTTTTCGACATTTTATTGTCATATAACTTCAACATTTACATTTCCGCCCCCCTCTACAACCATGTATACACATGGCCAACTGAGGACACTGCTACATGCATCTGATAAAAGTGAACTCCAGTCCACAAAGCTTATGCCATAATAAATATGGTAGACTTTCAGATGCTACAAGATGAGGAGGAGGATTACTAAACAGACCAGCACAGCTAGACCTCCAAAACCCAAAACTGTTAGCCCAATGCAATGAGGGGGGTTTGTTAAGTGACTTTAGACTCTGGCATTGGGCAGAGACCATGAAACTAGAAGTGGGATTTAAGAGAATTACTGGAATTTTGTAAGAGACACACTGACAGTGCTGTTGACTTATATTTCTGGACTTACTCCATCAGACTTGTCACAAAACAATCTCTGTCATCAAATGGAAGGTCCTTGATATGAGACCATACTGCCAGTATCTGGCTAGGAAAGTAGCCACAAGTGTCCATGGAGACACACAACTCTGGAAATCATTTTGGACCAACAGTCGGTGACACGGATTTTTGCATTTACTTGTTTCACAAGTTGGAATGCTTCCTTCCCTTGAGGCAGGTGGTTCAGGAACAGGATGAGTTTTTCCTCAGAGAAGGCTGATGTGCATGCCAAATAACTAGCCATCTGGATAGACGTGGCAGTTGTGCAGTAAAATTTCCTCACTGTTCCATCAATTTTGTGGCTACCTCATTTACCATTGTAGTGTCATTGTGCTGCTCATTTACATCAATGTATACATCAATTGTGTGGGACGCGGGTGGCGCTGTGGGTTAAACCACAGAGCCTAGGACTTGCCGATCAGAAGGTTGGCAGTTCGAATCCCCACGATGGGGTGAGCTCCCATTGTTCGGTCCCTGCTCCTGCCAACCTAGCAGTTCAAAAGCACGGCAAAGTGCAAGTAGATAAATAGGTGCCACTCCGGCGGGAAGGTAAACGGCGTTTCCATGCGCTGCTCTGGTTTTGCCAGAAGCGGCTTAGTCATGCTGGCCACATGACCCGGAAACTGTACGCCGGCTCCCTCGGCCAATAAAGCGAGATGAGCGCCGCAACCCCCGAGTCGGCCACAACTGGACCTAATGGTCAGGGGTCCCTTTACCTTTATACATCAATTAGTGATGGAGATTACCTGCCCAGGTCTGGAGGTAAAGCAGACATCTGGATGAGCTGCTTGCCAAAGAGCCAAAAGGCAGGGAAGGAAGCAGTATCTCATACATAAAAGTTTTCCAAGCCTTCCACTTTCATACTATGCCAGGAGGAGAGGGAGAGAGGTTTTGCTGCTGCCCCCACCCCATAGCCAGATATGTCTACTTCTGGTTAGCAGGAGTGGTGATGATTCTGAGTGGACTCCAGTATGAGCCTAGGCCCAAATTTGACACGATTTCGGTTCACCTTGCACTGGAGTGAGGCATTTTGAACTGAGGTTATATTCCAAATTCCTTCAACTCAAATTGCACTTCTATCATCAGTAATTCACAGAGGTACCGTCTTAATTGTGAAGGGCAAAACGTTTACATAACATCCCAAAGAGGAAAAATTATTTAATGTGAAGACAAGAAATAAAATTAATTCACTCCAGCAATGTACGTATAAGAAAATGCCATACAGATTTCAAGGGACTTTCTCTCCATGTCAGTTGGCTAAAAGATGCAAACCTAACGAGCTTGAATGAGCAGCAAGCCAAACAGCTTTTGCTTAGTTCTATAGTTGTTAAGTTTTATGGCTAAAGTCCAAGGTTCCCCCATCTTTAAACAAGTTATAAAATTTATATTCACTTGACCTGACCTATCTCTCAAGCCACTTTACACATTTAAATATTATTCCAAGCAAATATACCAGAATAGGCTCAGAAGGGGAACATTATGTATTGTCATATTTTTTTCTGAAAAGTCAATACATACTTTTATCTGTCTAGTTCACAAACAAGGAAGATTCCAATTCAACAAAATGTTTTTTTAAGAAACCTAAATACATTTGTTTGAAAATGCAAAAATTGCAACTCATGTTTTGCACTGAACTCAAAATTTGTAAACAGTTATGCTAAATGAAATCATTTACTGTTTCTAGCAATAAAATCTAGAACACATAACCTTGTTCTTGACATTGGAGTAGCTTATTAGTACATAAACAACTTCTGCAAGTGGCAAGTCTATTTTTTCCTTTGTGGGTGGTGAAAATCTCTTGGGAGCCGCAGGTTTCATAATCCAGCCATATATTAAAACATGAACTGAAAAACATCTTTGAATGCAGCAGCAATCTATTAGATACCATGTTCCAAGTAATAGGATCTTCAACAGCTTAATGCAAAAAAAATAATGCAACTAGTAATACTCTATTAAGGTAAAGAAAATATTACTATAACATAAATTTTCACTAGTTCAATGTAAAAGCGAACATCTTATTTTAAAAGGCAATACTAAATACATTATATAAGAGCTGTAAGCAAGCAATCAGAAATCTCAGAACAACACCTCTGATTCACAACAGCAGCCTCTTGATGGTTTCTGTGACAAGAGTTTTTCAAGAGACAAAAACCCTTTTGCTGCAATGATTTTTTTTTAATGTTTGAAGCAGGCCTGAAAATATTAATAAAAAGATTCAGCTAGAGTACATGCAAGATGCAAATTTCCCTCCCCATATACTTACAGGGTTCAGTTCTTCCTCCCCATTAGTCGATAGAATGCAATCTTTCTGCCAGTAAGACAAAAAAACCTGCTCTTTCACAGGCAATGTTGCCAGCAATCCACCCTCCTGGTTTGTTTGCCGCTAGATCCATATCACTGCTGACAGCATCAGTGTGATGTTACGTGTCTTGTGAGGTTTGATCCCAAAAGCCAATCTCCCTACAGTGCTTGCATTTTCTGGGTGAGCAAGGAAAGCCAATTCAAGGTCAATTTCAGGAGAGCTGACATAAATGCTAAGCTTCTCTTGCTATTAAGTCCTTTAGCACAAAATAAACCTTCTTCTCTGGACTACCACACAAGTAGTAGACTCTGCAGCTTCCCTGGGGGTTAAATTAAGTATTTTCATACGGAATCTCTCTATGGCGCACTTTAATTTGTCCTACCCCTTGTCGGAGTAAATTACAGAAGGGACATGAAGGTAATGGCGCAGTATACCAAGTGAATGATTCACTGATATGCTCCTTAACATTCAGGAGTAACACGAAGGCTAGCAATGCAACCCAGTCCAGAGCTGATGAATGGTGCAGTGCTGCTGTTGTCATGGCAACTTACAGAAAAAAAAGCACTACCATGTAAGGAACTGTGACATGGATTCCGGGAATGGTTTATATTAAAAAGCAATAAACCCTTTAACACTTACCTTCTCTCTATTGCATGTCGGTGCAGCCTTCATTTTCAGTCACAACAAATTGTCACATGCATAATCACCTCAAAAAGAAAAACTGTTTGCACCGGGAATACTGCAGTAAGCAGCAGTAACACTGAAATAACACAAAGGCTCCTCTTGCAGTGGTTAGGCAAGGGAAAGGGAGAAAAACGTTTGGCTGAGAATTAGGATTCTATCAATCATATGTTTGGAACAGAAAACAGGACTAATAGCAGCTCAGCATGTCAGAGGGTTGGCTGGAGACTCAGCTCCAATCCTGGGATAACCCACCCCAGGTGTCAGCTGCAAGCCTCTTCAAGAGCCATTGCTGGGTTCCTACTCTGCTACAATGATGGCAAGCACAGAGTGGATCTTACGCACACGAAAGGCAACAGCTGGGATCAGAAACCGGCAAGACATAATGATCCTAGTAATTGATCAGGATGAGTTGCTTTGAACCCAAACGATTTAAATGGTTGATTTAAATGATTAATTTAAATCACTATGGTGTGTTTGGGCAACAGTGCCATCACAAACAGCCACTCCTCAACCTCATGCCAGTAAAAAAAACCACATGCAACACTAGTATGAGAGTTTGACAGTTTCTGTTAACATAAAAATATACTAATCCAAATGTGATTGGCAAGAAGAAGCAGCTTGGGAAAGGAGCCCCCCCCCCCCCCCAAGACGTCTATTTCATATTTTTTTGGGGTGGGGGAGAAGTCTTGCTTCTGCCTGCAGCCACTTTTCTGAAAAGTTTTGATGTGCTTCTCCTCAATCCTCTCAACAGGGCTGAGGACGACCTCCAAAAGGTATCCCCATCACCACATTGCTTTGCCCCATACTATCCCTTGCTTTCTCACAGTTGGCCCTTTCACAGGTTGGTCCTGGGATTCATTTTCTCTCCAGCAAGAGGCTACTCCCCACTCCACCAATAATCCTCTTTACCCCCTCCACTTGCCTGATCTCTCTCCTCTTCCTCTGGCTCAATGCTCCCCCCCTTATTCGCCCTCTTCCTCCATGTCTCTTTCTTCCAGCTGCCCATTCTCCTCTACATTCCGCTCTCCTCCTTTGCCTTCCTCCTCACTCAAGATTTTGATCTGGCTCCTGCACTCCTCCACTCACAGGAACCTGCTTGTCCTCTGCCTGCCATCTCCTCACCTCCCTACCAGCTTGTTGCAACTCCCTTTTCTGCCTGCCACTGCTGCTCTGTCTCCTCCTGACAAACTCCCCTGTAGTTCTGTGCTGGCTCTCTGCATAGCCCATGACTCCACAGCAGCTGCTTGGGGTATCTAGAGGTGACAGAGGCTACGGCCACCCTTGAGGCTCTTCTGCAGGAGCCAGGGGAGGGGAGTAGCAACGCTTACTCCGAACATTAGGTCACAACCACCAGATGTGAGGGGGAAGACAAACTGAAAGTAATTTAACTCAAATTTTCCAATTTGAAATTCATATACAGTGGTACCTCGGGTTACATACGCTTCAGGTTACAGACTCCACTAACCCAGAAATATTACCTCGGGTTAAGAACTTTGCTTCAGGATGAGAACAGAAATTGTGCTCCAGTGGCGCGGCAGCAGCAGGAGGCCCCATTAGCTAAAGTGGTGCTTCAGGTTAAGAACAGTTTCAGTTAAGTACAGACCTCTGGAACGAATCAAGTACTTAACCCGAGGTACCACTGTATAGCCAAAGGCCTTTACAATGGACGGCAGAGAATAAAAGGAAACTTTCATCTAAAATCACACACGTAACCTGTAGCACCCACCTGCCCACCCAGAGGTGTACCTGGAACTCTTGGCAGCGGAGCTGTATCAGTGCCCCCCATTGAAAAAAATCACTCTACTACAATAGCCACATTAGAGATTAGGACATTTCATGTCCCCCAAGTACTTGAAATGTCCCGAATGACGACAAGATGGGGAGTGAGGGCACAGCGTAAGGAGTAAGGGTTTGATCTTGCCCCATGACAGCAGAGGAGCATCAATACACACACACACGTCACCGGGGGGGTATTTTTCCGCTCCTGGGGGGGGAGACTTGGTTCCCCCAACCCCCAGGTACGCCTCTTTGCCCCCCCCCCCCATTCATGGCAATGCTTCCTTCCCTCTTCCTTTAGGGAGCATCCCCGGGTCGTGAAGACCCACCCCGCTCTATGTCAAGGGATGGAGACCCTTACTCCTCAAGGGTCAGGGGCGTGCCTTGAAACGTGCAAGGGAGGCGGCGGCGGGGGGGGGGGGCGGGTGCGCTCGCAGACCGGGAAGGGAGGAAGCCGAGCGGCCACCCCCCCCCCGCGCCGGCCAGCCAAGGGAGGCGCTTCCTAACCCCACCCACCACCTGTGCGCTGGCAATCAGCTGCGGCTCCTGCTGTTGCCGCCGCCGCCCCTCCTTCCTCCTTTCCCTGAGGGGAAAACGGAGAGAGGGAAGGGTGCGCGCGCACCAGCCGCCCCCTCCTCGCCGCCCGGCCCCGGCAGGCGCATGCGCGCGGGGGGTAGCCCTGAAGAAGAAGAAGAAGAAGAATAAGGCGGCTCAGGAGAAGCGTGAGGCGGTACCGCCGCCGCCGCCGCCGACCCCCCCTCCCCTTTTCTATATCCCAAACCCCGCCGCCGGTCGCGCGCGCGCGCGCGCGCGCGTGGAAGAGGGTGGCGCGCGTGCGTGCGTGCGCGCACTCCTTCCACCTCCTCACTATCTCGTCATTTGCTTCTCCCTTGATTGGTGAGGTGTGTGTGGTGAGGGGGGGGCCGCAAGGAACCAAAACAAAAGCGGCCGGGCTGACTGACTGACTGAGGAGGCGGGCGTTGTGAGGGGTGGGTGGGGGGGTCCAGCCGCCACCCCCTCCACGGTCCCCCCCGTCAGCAGCAGCAGCAGCAGCATCGCCTCCCCGCCCCCTCCCCGCCTTGGCTTGTGTCTGTGTGGAGGGAGGAGGGAGCCGCTCCTCCTCCTCGTCGCTTTCGGGATGTGGTGAGGGAGGCAGGGAAGGCTCCCCGCTCCCTCCGCCTCGCAGCCCCTCCCTCACCTCCCCCACCCCAGAAAAAGAAACCCTCCGGGGCAAGAGGAAGGGAAGGAGGTGGAGCTGCCGCGCCCCGGAGGCAGCCGGACGCCCCCCGCCCCACTCACGCCCCCACCCCGACGCCCCTCAGGAGGTGAGTGGGGGATTGGCGAGAGGGGGGAAAAGGGGGAGCAGGGTGGGTGGGTGGGCGCTGGATGGGTGTAACCCAGGCGGGGGAAAGGGGGATTCTGTCACCGTCTCCCCCTCCCCCTCCTCCTCCTCCCAGCTGGCCCTATCGCTCCACAGCCTCGATGTGGAAGGAGGGGATAGGTCGCCCGCGCCGTCTGAAGGAGTGGTTGCGTGACAGCGAGATACGTGCACACGCGGGACGTGCGGGCGCGGATGCTGGCTGGGCATCGCTTTTATGCCTTCCGTCCTTCTCCTCCCGGGCGGGCGCACCTTCGCGCGCCGGCCCGACACGCATCCGCGTCCGGCTGCCATTAGCGATGCTCCTGCTACACGCGTAAAGTTATAGGTGGTATGTTGATCATCATCATACCTTGCTGGTTTGCGGGAGGTCACTTGGCCGGCCGGGTTTAGTCGTGGCAGGGTCGCTTGAGGTGAAAAGCACACGCTCCGAACGTACAGTCTTAATTCTTAGATCGGGGGCGAAAATGGGGTGGCGTTTTGACTGGGAGGAGGAGGAGGAGGATGTTGCTGTTTGGGAGCATGTTTTGCGAAGAGGAGGATATCCTGGGCTGCTGATATCCTTTCTCTCCTTCGCCTCCCCGCCATCCCAGTTTGCCATGGTCTGAGGTCATCTGGTCTTGCACGGTGTATGTGTTTGTGTGTTTTGTGCTTAGTTAGAAGTATGTTATTACAGGCGATGGGGGGGCATGAATCATCTCAATGACTCAAAAGGGGAAGGGGTTGTGGTATCTTATGGGGCAGTGGAATTTGCTGACAAGTATTAATCTAGTGGGGCAGGAGTTTGTGGTACCTTGCTTTTTATTTTGGGTGACAGAGATGCGAATGTGGGAGCCGTGGGGGGCGAACATCTTCGTTCAGTCTGCATATGTAAGAGTTGGGTCACATCAGCCTGGGTGTGTGTGTGTCTTCAGAGTGGGGGTGATGTCTGCACTGCATCATTACTACGGGTTGTGTGTGGATTGGGGGCAGGGAGCAGAAAAATCCCATGATGTACCAGTGTAGGCATGAAGCCCTTTGAACAATGATGTCAGCCATGTATAGAGAACAGAGGGTATATTGACATGAAGAGTATGAGAAATCTTTCCGCCATGGGCTGGAAGGTAGAGACATTGAGTCCATATGGGCATTGTAGGGTGAATGGGCATTATAGCCTGGTGATATTGAATTGGCAGTCTGTTGTCGAACTGGAGGGGTGGGTCTCTTTAGGACTTGTTGATATCAGGGTGACAAAAGGTGCTTGTTATACAACATTCATACTCATAAGCCTGGATGCGGTATGGCGATTACAGTGGTCCCAGTTGGTGTGTGGAGGGCGGGAAAGTCTGTTTTCAGTATTACTGATGAGGTAGCAATTATATTGGGGAAACTAGTAATTACTTTAAGAAATCTGAATTCAAAACTTAGTGACCAGTATTTGTATTGGAGTCAAATTATTCACACACAATAACTGAAAGTAGAGACCAGTCTAATATTATTACCTGTTTCAGTCGGAGCAGCACTAAAACTGTATTAACAGACATAATATGATATATTGGCTTGTTATGGTTGAAGTGAAGAGTTGCTGTTTAACATTTATTTACTAAAAGTGCTACTATGGATGTATTTACTATTTAACTTTACAAGAATCATGGTCAACTACTCTTCCTCAAACAGTGTGACCTATATACAAAAATGAGGACGAATCCTTTTCCCCCCAGAAGTAAATTCCACTGAAATGATGCCTAGCTTTGATAGCTTCAGCAATTTCCTCCTCAATTTTGTTTTTGTTTGTCTTATTATCAACTTTACATTTTTCTTTTTTCACTTGGAAAATACTTACTCCCCCCGCCCCCGATACTAAGGAGTTAGACAGTTGGGAATAAGCCCCATTGAATTCAGTGGGACTTGC
This sequence comes from Podarcis siculus, assembly GCA_034642415.1. Lineage (NCBI taxonomy): Eukaryota > Metazoa > Chordata > Lepidosauria > Squamata > Lacertidae > Podarcis > Podarcis siculus. Next base: position 569,497 of record JAXCMG010000079.1, on the reverse strand, counting down.
TTCTGAGTAAAGATGCACACCCTTTGGGGCTTGTTTGCCTTTCTTGATGGTCTGTGGCACTGAGCCTCCATGATAGTGGTTGCTTAATTCTCCAAACTTCAAGAAGGGTTCCCCCCCCCTTGTACTGTGTGCCATCTAAAGCTTTAAACAAATAACACAATCGTCTAATTTTGATAGATGCCACTATTTGAAATTATTGTGTTGCATATGTTGTAAGCAAGACTGTTTGGGAGCTCTACTGTCCCTTGGGGGAAATACTGAGAATTTATCCATTTTCTATTAATATTATGCTGGTGCCTAGGAGTTTGAAACATTACTTCCAATTCTGCTTTGGTGGGCTCCACTAGAAAATCCTGTGATGGAAAATTTGTCATTTGTTGGGCTGCCATTTGTGGCAGGAGTTAGGGAAATAAAGTATAATTCCTTACTTTCATATCATTTTTTAAAAATTAAACTTGCATGTCCTTAAAACTGTTTGAATAAAATGTAAAGGTAAAGGTACCCCTGCCCGTACAGGCCAGTCTTGCCAGACTCTAGGGTTGTGCACTCATCTCACTCTACAGGCCGGAAGCCAGCGCTGTCCGCAGACACTTCCGGGTCACGTGGCCAGCGTGACAAGCTGCATCTGGCGAGCCAGCGCAGCACACGGAACGCTGTTTACCTTCCCGCTGGTAAGCGGTCCCTATTTATCTACTTGCACACGGGGGTGCTTTTGAACTGCTAGGTGGGCAGGCGATGGGAGCGCACCCCGCCGCGGGGATTCAAACCGCCGACCATGCGATCAGCAAGTCCTAGGCGCTGAGGTTTTACCCACAGCGCCAGGCCTATTAGAACGAAATGTATTGGACACCATTCTTATTTACTTTCCCCAGAATTTAATTTTAGCTTGATTTCACTGTCTTGAGAAAGGTGAAGAAAGGTTTAAGTTCTAGTCATACAACTGGCCAATTCTGTGCTAGCCTGCCACTGTATTACTTTCATGTCTGTTCCTGTTGGAATACCAATTTTATGTTGGTGGATCCTTGGGTAATGATATAATTTCAGGACTGCGAGCCTTATTTAGCAGTGTTGTTGTTACAAAAACCAGAAGAATCTTTAACTCAATTTTCCCATAGCACTGTACTATAGGAAATGTCTGAGGTGGTTTGTGAAAAATTGTTTGCTATGCCTTACAGAACATGTAGAGAAACATCTCACTGGTTTGGTTTGCTGTTTGTCAAATAGTGATTTTTGAAACTTCAGATATTTGGTACACTTGTTTGGGTGCAAAGGCAACCATTAGAACAGTTTGGTCTTGAGAGGTTTTTTTTAATAGTCTGTTTCTATATAAGCTTTCATTTTGTAAATGGTGCAGTTCCACCCAATTGCATCTTTGTAGAATGTATTGCTAAGGTTTTGAAATTTTAGAAATTAAGCTTTTACATAGGAGTAGCTTTTATATCTTACTGCAATATTGGACTACAGAATGTGCATATGCTCCTACTCTGAATGTGAATATTTAGTTCAATGGTACTATTCATGTTGTGTGTCTTGACATATTTAAGGCTTTAGTTCTTCACAGGGAAGGCTTTGTATGAGGACTAATGGGTGGGGAAATTAATCTGTTAGAGTAGTATGCCTTTCAGATTAGCACAAAAAAGAAGGAAAGCAGATGAATCACGCTTGTTGACATTTCATTTCACTTGTTCTCAGTATATGCCATTTATTCATGCTAAAAATGCATTTTGGAATATCAAAATATGATTTTGCATAGACAACCAGAATTAAAGCAAAAACATCAATATTAAGGTCCAATATTATGTTTTAAGTTATTGTGAAACATGAAAATAAGATTTCATAGAAAATGACAACAGGATAAATGTACCTTTAAAAAGATCTGACACAGACACCAAAGTTCATACCTATACACGTCTATTTGAAAGTAAGTACCATGGAATTCACTGAGGCTTTCTTACAGTCAGTGGATATAGGGGTTGCAACCTTCATTTTCTTTGTTGTGCTTTAAAGCATTAGGTTTTGACTTCACTCATTTTTCTTCATATGTGAAGTAGGACAATTACTCCTCTTGGATTTCTGTCCCATCCTGTCTTAGAATAATAGGGTGAGTTACTGTTTATTTGGTTAAGGATGAAGGATTCTGATTTGTACTACATTTGGACAAATTTGCAGTATCCAAGGTCTGCCTTCATTCTGTTTGAGTCTTGTGGAGGCATAATGCTCCCAGTTTGCCTAGCACTAGGGAGCAGCCCATGGGACTACAACCTCCCCCCAGTCCCTGGAGTGTGAATTCCTGTCACAACTTAATTATAATTAAGCATCACATTGGCAGAGATGTACACCATGGTCAGGACTATTCAGCGTTCCCACTTAATGAAGATTTCAAACTGCTGTTTGAACCCAGCTCCAAATTATGGTTAAGGAAAAGCCCTAATTAGGAAGGTGGTGGAAATTTGCACTCCAGAAAGGAGGGATTGGGAAGGGAGTGCAAGTTCCATTCCTGAGCTAACTGGGAGCGTTACACCTGCATTTATTAAACATTTTCATCAAAATGTATTACCCTCACTTTCCATTTAAAAGTCTCAAGGAAGTTTTAAAAAGTTATGAGAGCAGTAAAAGAGTGAAGCAGTAAACAAAAATTCAGATAAAGACTTGAATGCAATTAACAATTCAGCAGATTAAAGTTTAACCATTTTATGCCAATTGCTCCTGAGATCTTGAGTAGACCCCTTTGCATGTTGTGGCCTCCCCCAAAATACATTTAGTTGGGATTAGAGCTAGGGTGGGGAAGCTGATTGTGGCCTTCCAGATGTTGTTGGACAACAGTCACCCATGAACATTGACTCTGCTGGCTGGAGCAGAGTGGTACCTCAGTTTTCGAACGTCTCTGTTGACGTACATTTCTGTTCCCGAACGCTGTAAACCCTGAAGGAAATGCTTCAGTTTACTAACATGCTTGAAGTCGAACATGCCACGCGGCTTCCGCTGAGTCCAAGATCCTGAGGCCTAGCTGTCGGCTTTTGAGTTTTCGGTTTTCGAACGTTTCAGAACCTGAACGGTCTTCCGGAACGGATTGCGTTCTTAAACCGAGGCTACAGATTTCCCACCCCTGGACTGGAGAGTGCTTTTGCAGTGGCTGCCCATGGTTCTGGAACTCCCATGTGAGGTCTGCTTTACTGCCATGTTGATCACATTTACTTTTTAGAAAAGCTTCTGATCCTTAAATCAGAGGTGGATTTAGGCGCAGAGCCTTGGGAGCACCACAGGGGGTATCACAACTGTGATGTAGAATGAAAGGTAGGAGGCATGGGGCATCAAATTTTGGCATTGCACAAGGCGCCGCTGAAATTCGAAGCCTCAAGGTCTGCTACTGCTTAAGTATATGGAGTTCAGGACAGATAAAAGAAAGTATTTCTTAACACAGTGCATAGTTAAACTATAGAATCTGTTCCCCCAGGAGGCAGTGATGACCACCAACTTGGATGATTTTAAAAGAGGATTCAACAAATTAAAGGAGGGGAGAGCTATTAATGGCTACTAGCCACAATGGCTAAGTGCTGCCACCATGGTTAGAGGCAGCAATGTTTTTTAAATGCCAGTTGCCGAGGGCCACAGGTGTAGAGAGTACTCATGTGCTTGAATCCTGCTTCCTGGCTTCCTGCATGCATCTGGTTGGCTGCTGTGAGAATAGGATGCTGGACTAGATGGGCCCTTAGCAGCAGCAGGCTCCTCTTATGTTCTTATGTTCTAATTCTACCATATGTTGTTTTAGTAGAAATGGTTTTAGTGGATGCTTTCTATTTTTCCTTTTATATTCTCAGCATTTTTTTTTTACACTTGTATTATAATGCTTTCAGGAACGCGGGTGGCGCTGTGGGTTAAACCACAGAGCCTAGGACTTGCCGATCAGAAGGTCAGCGGTTCGAATCCCCGCGACGGGGTGAGCTCCCGTTGCTCGGTCCCTGCTCCTGCCAACCTAGCAGTTCGAAAGCACATCAAAGTGCAAGTAGATAAATAGGTACCGCTCTGGCGGGAAGGTAAATGGCGTTTCCGTGCACTGCTCTGGTTCGCCAGAAGCAGCTTAGTCATGCTGGCCACATGACCCGGAAGCTGTACGTCGGCTCCCTCGGCCAATAAAGCGAGATGAGCACCACAACCCCAGAGTCGGCCTAATGGTCAGGGGTCCCTTTACCTTTACCTTTACCTTTATAATGCTTTAAGTTTCTCTGTGTTAACCACCTTAGACTTTGCTTGAGGAAGGGCAGATTGTTATTTTTCATTCTTGTTTATTGAGAATATTTCAATTAAAAATAAAATAGAAAGTGAAAGGGAATGATTAAAATGTTATAAATAAAAAGCTGATGGAGCAAAAAGGATTTTATACTGAGTTGGAAGGCTGGCAAAGAAAGAACAATACAGGTGTCTCTAGGAAAGCTTAGGTGGGGCAATCAAAACAACAGTTTTCTGTGTTTTAACCAAAGGCAACTCAAATGTTGGTGGAATGCAAAGGAGTGTGTCTCCAGAAGATTATAATCAGCTGGCAGACCTAAAGGTATCATATTCCCAACTTGTTCAGGGCATTTTGAATTGGAACCAAAAGCAGACCAAGAGCCACGGAAACTGTTGTAATAAGTGGCTCTGGTCAACAGATTGGCCATGACATTCTGGGCCTCTGAAACTTCCAAATACTTTTAAAAACGTAAGAGGAACTTGCGTCAGGCTGGCAGACCATCTGTTCCAGCATATTGTTCTCACAGTGGCCAACCAGATGCCCGTGGGAAACCTGCAAACAGAACCTGAGCACAAGAGCACTCTCCCCTCCTGCAATTTCCAGCAGCTGGTATTTTCAAAGGTAGCTCCACATGGAGCACATTGCAATAATACACTTGCAATGTAGCCAAGCCATGGGTTACTCTGGTAAAATCAGATTTTTTCCAGGAGCAGATACGGCTCATCTATCAGCAAAAAAGGGCAATTTCCAGTGAAAGATACACAGAGAGGGAACCTAAGCAATTTCAATTAGCAGGGCATTGTGACATAGCCACAGCAAAGGCACTATCTCTTTTGTTCACTTGCCAAATCTCCTGAAATGGTATCCAGAACAAGGTCTTTGACATTAATCTTAATTCCTAGGCAGGCTTCTCAAAGAGAGAGGTCTCTAAGGTAACCTGGTCCTAAGCTGTTTAGGGCTTTAAAACCTATAACCAACACTGCTTGTGCAGCTGTTTTTAAAAATGTTTGAGCAAAACTTTCCATCCCATAACTGGATTTAAAGATGTATTGTAATGTGTCTAGATAATCCATATAATCCTGGAAAATTTGGAGTTGAAACATCTCCCGATGCTTGAGCACATTGCCCCAAAATAGAATATTAGGTACAGTCAAACCTTGGTTCTTGAATGACTCCGTTTTTGAACGTTTCAGCTCCTGAACACCAGGAAGTAAATGCTCCGGTTTTCAAACGTTTTTCAGAACCCGAATGTCCGATGCGGCTTCCGCTTGAGTGCAAGAAGCTCTTACAACCAATCGGAAGCCGTGCCCTGGTTGTCGAGCATTTCAGAACCTGAACGGTCTTCCGGAACAGATTATGTTCGGCAACCAAGTTTTGACTGTACTTACTATAAAACCTATCTTAACCCTGATGCTAAGTCTCAACGCCACTTCTTTAAGGCTGGATGGAAAACTCCTTTTCGTTCCTCTTACCAACTTGACCAGATTAACTATGACTGCTTTTATCAGGAAGGCAGAGCAGGAAGAACACACAGGTGGTTGGCCTTTCTGCTCCAAGAATCCTGTACACATCCTTAGGTCTGCACAGGTACTTTGTCCTGCCTACTAGTACTATTGAACAAATGCTTTCTCCAGTTAACTGAAAAGAAATAACTTTGGTACTGAGTGTGGAGGGAAAGGCCTGACAAGTCAGCAGTGATGAATACTTCTTATAAAGGAACATGTTTTTAGAAGACTATGGTGATAATATGGAATAATAATAACAACTTTGCGTATTTCCAGGAGCCTTTTTTGTATTCAGATTTTCTTTCCTAAATTGAAATTGTTCACATTATCAATCAGTTGTGAATAACTGAGATGACTAACTTCTATGTCAGTGACTGCAGGAAAATGTGACTTTATATGGTATATTGGAAAGTTCTGCCTTTCTTTCACATGGCATAGAACATGGGTTGGGAACTTCTGGCCTGTGGGCCAAATCTGGCCAACTAGGCTAGGTTCCTAATTTGATCACAAGTCACAACACTTTTCCTCCAGCCTTGTCCACCTGTTATTTGCCTGATGTGTCATTACATTAGATATTAACATTGGATATGGAACAGGTAAAGCTGTGGATGCAAAGGAA
>JAXCMG010000079.1:451555-468145 GCA_034642415.1 Podarcis siculus | reverse complement strand
CACCAACCCCAGAGTCTGTCAAGACTGGCCCGTACGGGCAGGGGTACCTTTACCTTTACCTTTACCTTAAGAAAGTTCAGTAAAATAGAAGATTGAAGGAATATCCTAACAGCAGCACTGAGTGACCTGGTGGATAATGGGAGGAGTGCAGTCCTGTTCTCCCTGGGTGTCTCAACCATGGTCTATTTCTGGCTCATCTACCTGGAGTGAATCTGGGAAGCAGAATGCTGTGGTGGATCTGGTTCTTCCTTACAAGATGAATCCAGATGCTGGTGCAACAAGACTTCTGTTCTACCTCATGGTACCTTAGGGTGCCTCAGAGCGCCATCTTGTCCCCAGGCTTTTTACATGAAGCCACTGGGGGAAAAGGAAGTCATCTGGAGTTTTGGAATAATGCTGATAACATTAAATTCTACCTCTCATTTCCACCTACTAACAGATATCTGGAGGTAGTTTTGGGATAGATGAGAGCTAACAAGCTGAAACGCCACTCTGAAAAGACAGCGGTACTGTGGGAGGAAAGGTCAGCCTACATAGATGGAGGTCTGCAACTGGTTCTGGATTGCATTCCACTCTCTCTGAACCATTCAGTTTTGCATATTGGAGGTCCTCCTGGACTCAATGCTATCTGGGGAGGCACAGGCAGCATCTGCAGTGTCATTTACCATCTTTGGGTAGAACACCAGTCCGAGGTCCTATTTGGAAATGGTGTACTTTATCTCAATTACTCATATCCTGGATATGTCCCGATTAAAGTATGGTGGTGTACGTTACATAGAATTGCCTTTAAAGACAGTTCAGCAGCTTCTGGTACAGAATGCAGCTGATGGACGCTTGTGAACATTGGGTGTTCAGAGCCTACTAAATGGTCTTGACCTTTTTAATGCCCTAAACTAGCCTCATCAGGAGTGATGAGAGCTATCAAAAATATATGGAAGCCATAAGGTTGGGGGAAGCTACCCTATACAGTTTCCTGAGCCTAAATATGTCCAGGCATTAAGATCACCAAGTGACCATGTTCATATGTCCACCATATTGGACATATTGGCAGGTATAATAAACAGGGCATTTTGAGTCGTGTCCTTATCACTGTGGAACTCCATTTCAATTTGTCTCCCTCATTGTTTTAGAGACCTTTTTACTACAAGCCAGCTTTGTTTATAAATGAAGGGCTGGATTTTGAATTATTCTTTTAATGGCAGCCTCTGCTGTAAAACAAGCTCCATCAGGATCCTCCCTCAACTGTCATGTACAATAGCTATTCCATAAGGGTATAGGAGACAGAGAGAGAGAGAGAGAGAGAGAGAGAGAGAGAGAGAGAGAGAGATGGGACTGAAGTGCCTCTCCATCCACTCTGCTGAAAAACCAGCAACTTTTGGAGCCACCACAGAGCCTAGGACTTGCCGATCAGAAGGTCGGCGGTTCGAATCCCTGCGACGGGGTGAGCTCCCGTTGCTCAGTCCCTGCTCCTGCCAACCTAGCAGTTCAAAAGCACGCCAGAGTGCAAGTAGATAAATAGGTACGGCGCCGGCGGGAAGGTAAACAGTGTTTCCATGTGCTGCTCTGGTTTGGCACAAGCGGCTTAGTCATGCCGGCCACATGACCCGGAAGCTGTACGCCGGCTCACTCGGCCAGTAAAGCGAGATGAGCGCTGCAACCCCAGAGTCGTTCACGACTGGACCTAATGGTCAGGGGTCCCTTTACCTTTACCTGCTTTCCCCTCCTCCACTCTCCTAACACCTTTTCCCTTTGTGTCACATCATATAAGCCAAAAGGAAGTGACTGCCTTATCACTGACATTTGTAACTATGAAATCACTGGCTGAACAGCAGGAATAATAACACTATTACATCATTCTTGCTTTATGCTTTAACATGTGATAACATTTAACTGTTTTATTTGAATCATTGGTCTGAAATGATATGTGCTACTCTTCTAGTTTTTAACATTTTAAATAGTGGTGGGTTTTTAAAAAAGTTTTTAGGATCCTGATTGCCACCTTGGGATAACTTTTTGTTTTAAAAACACATGCACCATCAAGCAAAGAACACACTAATAGATAATCTGCTCTGGCAGTTAGACGACCATGTATATTCTTCCAGAAATGCAATTAAGTAAAGCATTTTTATTTGACTCAGCCAACACAATGCATAGGCTGGTAGGGTAGAAAAATGAAAGGTTGGGTAGCCAAACTGGTGTCAAAGATTTAATGGTTACTGTGGCATCTTTCCATTCTGGATGCAGGTGGGAAGAACAAAGGAAACAATAAACTGCTGCTTCTTATTCACATGTAGAGATGGTTGGGAAGGTATTTTATATTGCTTTATTCTTTTTGTAAACCACTTTGAGATTGTTATTTTTAAACTATCAAGTGGTATATAAAGTATGTGAAATAAAGAAATAAGTGAGGTTTAAAAACTAATCAATTGTCATTGTTGAAATATTGGCTCGGATCAGTTAAAAAAAAAAAAAAAAAAGAAGGCCAAACCACATAAAAATGTACAGAAATACTTGCCGTTATTTAAGATAAAGTATATGAGAATTGTGATGATATTTATATTGTTTGCACTTTGGTGTCTTTGGTTTTTTAAAAAAATCAATTTAACTACCAACAAATATTGTAGCTGATGTGCCAGCAGAAGCATCTCTCATGGTGTCTGCTGTAAGATAAGTGCATCATCTTAAAAAAGATAGCTTTTTTCAGAAGTACTGCATTATTAATATACATATTTATGCAAATTGATTAATCAACTAAAGCTCAAACAATGAATCAATTAAGTTTTCTTTTATTGCATGACAGCCCTGATTAACAACTAATTCAAGCCCTGTCAGGTATGAGTAGTAGAGTTGAGGAAGGAATTGAGAGTTCTAGCCCTTACTTCCTGTCCAGCATCACTGACGCCATTATCTTAAACCAGAAGTGGGGAGCTACGGCCCCCTAGATGCTGTTGGACTACAGCTCTCATCATCCCTGACCACTGGCTATGCTCATTGGGGCTGAAAAGAGCTATGGGTCCAGTAAAATCTTGAGGGCCACATGTTCCACACCTCTGTTTTAGACAAAGCAAAATATGAGACCATGTCTGCTTTCCCAAACCTGGCCTTCGCCTCTGTTCCCTACAAATATAACCTCAGGTTCAGGCCATGAGCAGAAGATAAAGAGCTATATTTTTGAGCGAAGTCTGAGTATATCTGGGATGCGGGTAGCGCTGTGGGTTAAACCACAGAGCCTAGGGCTTGCCAATCAGAAGGTGGGCGGTTCGAATCCCCGCAACGGGGTGAGCTCCCGTTGCTCGGTCCCTGCTCCTGCCAACCTAGCAGCTCAAAAGCATGTCAAAGTGCAAGTAGATAAATAGGTATTGCTCAGGCGGGAAAGTGAATGGCGTTTCCGTGCGCTGCTCTGGTTCGCCAGAAGCGGCTTAGTCATGCTGGCCACATGACCCGGAAGCTGTACGCCGGCTCCCTCGGCCAATAAAGCGAGATGAGCGCCGCAACCCCAGAGTCGGCCACGACTGGACCTAATAGTCAGGGGTCCCTTTACCTTTACCTTTTACTGAAATTATATAAAGGGTGGGAAATTTCCACCTCAGAAACTTGGCTCTTATTTTGTTTTGTTCATACAAGCCAGGAGTGCAGAGAAGTGCCATACCCATTTCAGAGGGCCAGGGCATACAGTTTTGCACCCCAATGCAATGTTGTCTGCAACTGCAGTTCCTTATGTTCCATCACAGAAAGGAATGACAACAGCTTGCTTATATGAGAGAAAGAAAAGGACAGTAACCAGAGACACAGCTGGCTTTAAAGGGGCTATGCCCCATATCTGCACCAGGGAGTCCCAGGGCCTGGGGAGAGAAGCAACTTCTGAACCCTCAAGTATGTCCCAGATTATAGGCCATTTACTTATCCCAGAAAACTCAATGGGAGCTCAATGGCATCCCGGTTCTCTTTTTTGATCACACTAGAACATGAGACTTCTGTGAAAGAAAAGGTCGATTTCTATCCCACTTTTTATAAATATTGCAAGGTACTTAATATGATTTGTTTTGTTTGTAGAAGACTTCTAACATGAATACTGCATACAGCCCAAACTTGCTCAGCTTGTACCATTTCAGACAAGGGGGATTATCAATGGAGCTTTGTGGAAAGAAACTGTGTGGAAATTTTCGGTGGGATGGTGGAAACAACCTTTATTCAACATTTCAAACTCACTCAACTCATGTAAGTTCCTTACCAGTTAATTTCTTCATGGGCTGGAGCCGAACACTGATAGACTGATGTGTTAGTAATGGGGAGGATGGGAGAGAGCGGGACATGCCTTCCATAATCCGAATGTGCTGCATACCTTCAGGCACTGGGAGTGTTGGGATAGCATACTCTGGTTCAAAAGCACAGTCGTTCTCTGTGGAGCTGCCACCTGAGAGAAATATGACAAATAAAAGATCATTAACCAAGTATTGCCTCCTTGTTTAAAATACATACATCAAGCCTTAAATTTGTATGCCACCTTTCCGTTACAGTGGTACCTCTGGTTGCGAATGCTTCTGGTTACGAACCCTTCAGGTTACGAGCTCCACTAACCCGGAAGCAGTTGCTCCTGGTTGTGAACTTTGCCCTAGGATGTGAATGGAAATTTGTGCGCCAGAAACGCGTGCACAGTGGGAGGCCCCATTAGCAAAAGCGCGCCTCTGGATAAGAATGGTTGCAGTGTAAGAACGGACCTCTGGAACGAATTAAGTTCGTAACCAGAGGTACCACTGTACAGTGGTACCTCGGGTTACATACGCTTCAGGTTACAAATGCTTCAGGTTACAGACTCGGCTAATGAAGAAATAGTGCTTCAGGTTAAGAACTTTGCTTCAGGATGAGAACAGAAATTGTGCTCCAGCGGCACGGCAGCAGCGGGAGGCACCGTTAGCTAAAGTGGTGCTTCAGGTTAAGAACAGTTTCAGGTTAAGTACGGACCTCCGGAACAAATTAAGTACTTAACCCGAGGTACCACTATACTGGTTTACAACATGGGGGGAAATTACATAATTATAAACTTAACAAAAATAATTATAATAAATAAAACATCTAAAAGTACACAACCAAACTGAACAATCTCCGCATTAATCATATCTCAATGCCTGGGACATGGAAGATGGAGCAAGCTTGTTTTCTCTTGCTCTGGAGGGTAGGACCTGAACCAATGGATTCAAGTTACAAGAAAGGAGATTCCAACTAAACATTAGGAAGAACTTTCTGACAGTAAGAGCTGGTCGACAGTGGAACGGTCTCCCTCAGGAGGTTTTGAACTCTCCTTCCTTGGAAGTTCTTAAGCAGAGGTTGGATGGCCATCTGTCATGGATGCTTTAGCTGAGATTCCTGCATTGCAGGGGGCTGGACTAGATGTCCTTTGGGGTTTCTTCCAACTCTACAGTCCTATGATTCTAGTTTTGTCTCTGGCTCTACTCACCCTAATGTGGCTCCCAAAATATTACCTCTGAGGAAAGGTGGTCCTTGACAAGGGTGCGAAATGTCCTAAAACTATAAAAAACTGGAAAATCTTTAAATTTCCATAGTGAAAGCCTTGCGCTCTCAGGTGGACTCTATGATAAAAAAGAAGCCAGTTTTCCTTCAGGACATCCCTGTTCTCAGCCTGGGGAGCCATTTTTATAAATTACATCGCCAATGTGGGTTTAGCACCGACTAGCACATCACACAGTAGCTCATTTATCAGGATTGCCTTGATCAGAAGAACTGAAACAGTGCCCAATCCCTCAAATGAATGCCTTCTGGGCACAGATACAAATTAGTAAGAAATACTGAGCATTTGAATTCATCCAATTAAGGCCAGTGCATACCATGCCAAATTCTGGTCAATGCACCAACTGGATCCCCCAGTCAAGGTTCAAATAGTAACCCACTGGGACAGGGAATAAGGTTAACTTGTGAAACCAGTAAAAAGCTTAATCGGCAAAACTGCTAATAAATTGAAACGTAATCCAGACAAGGCTGCAGTGCTCTGGGTCAGGAGGGACAAAAATCTGAAACTGGGGTTCAATGTTCTTTGTATGGGGTAGTAAAGAAGGTAGTAAAGACTGGACCATAAAGAAGGCTGATCGCAGAAGAATCGATGCTTTTGAATTATGGTGCTGGAGAAGACTCTTGAGAGTCCCATGGACTGCAAGAAGATCAAACCTCTCCATTCTGAAGGAAATCAGCCCTGAGTGCTCACTGGAAGGACAGATCGTGAAGCTGAGGCTCCAATACTTTGGCCACCTCATGAGAAGAGAAGACTCCCTGGAAAAGACCCTGATGTTGGGAAAGATGGAGGGCACAAGGAGAAGGGGACGACAGAGGACGAGATGGTTGGACAGTGTTCTCGAAGCTACAAACATGAGTCTCACCAAATTGTGGGAGGCAGTGGAAGACAGGAGTGCCTGGGGTGCTCTGGTCCATGGGGTCACGAAGAGTCGGACACGACTAAACGACTAAACAACAACAACATGTGTGTTCAGGTGGCAGCTGCAATCAGGAGTGCTTTTCCTGGCTTAGGCTGAGCCACTAACTGCACCCATTCCTGCAGAGATCATACCTGGGCCATGCCAACACGTGCATTAATCATATACAGACTGGATTATCACAATGCACTCTAGATGAGCCTATCTTTGAAGAGTCTTCAAACACATCACTTGATGCAGAATGCATCAACAAGAATGTAAGTGGACAGCCATGCCTCTCCTGCAGCAACTGCACTGGTTGCCAATCTGTTTCTTGGCGCAATGCAAAGTGTTGGTGATTACTTTAGAGACCTAAACAGCTTGAATCAAGGATACATTAGAGGCCATTTCTCCCATCTCATCCTGTCCACTTCCACAGATCTTTCCATATGAACCTACCTGGACCCTGAGATCATCTTCCAAGACCCTTCTTCGTGTGCCCCCTCCTCAAGAGTTCTGGAAGGTGGCAACATGAGAATGGGCCTTTTCTTCGGTGGCTCCCCGTCTGTGGAATCCTCTCCCCAGGGAGGTTTGCCTGGCACCTTCATTATACACTTTTAAGCGCCAGGCAAAAACACTCCCCTATAACCAGGCCTTTAGTTGACTGACATCCTATGCCCCAATAATAATAATAGTAATAATAATAATAATAATTTATACCATGCCCATCTGGCTGGGTTTCCCCAGCCACTCTGGGCGGCTTCCAACAGAATATTAAAAATGCGATAAACATTAGACATTAAAAACTTCCCTAAAATGTGTTTGGGGGGAGGTATTGGGTTGTTTCTGTTTCTGTTTTTATTTTTTATTTTGTGGTTTTGTATTCTGATTTTATCCTGTGAACCGCCATGAGACCTGCAGGTATAGGGTCACATACAAATTAAACAAACAGACAGACAGACAGACAGACTTCTTCTTTGTTTCACTCATGGCAGAAGCACAATTGACAGGAACTAGAGAAAGCGCCTCCTTAGTAGCTATGCCGAAACTGCAGAACTCTTTGCGCCATGAGGCTGAACTGGTTCCTTCTCTTGCCATCTTCCAACAGCTGGAAGACTCTTCATTTTTATCCCAGCAGGTTTTGCCTTACAGTATAGATAATGTTTTATTCAATTATGTTTATTTTTATTTATTATGTCCTTATCTTATCTCACATTGCCTGGTTTTGTATATTGTTATTTTATTATGAGGTTATGGTTTCAACAACAGAAAGCCACCCTGAGTAAGTTGTGTGCATTAGAAAGGCAGGATATAAATCCCTATATAAATAAATAAAATATATTCCCAAGTCCTTCCTATTAAGTGTTGCAGATTCAATTGCTCATCCACTTCTCTCATTCTCCGTTCTTTACTTCTCCTCCAAGGAAAGCCATACTCTGTTTATTTAGCCATGCAAACAATGATGAGGAGATTGCCTCCTGTATATGTTTTAGAGAACTGTTTAGATTAGAGAACTTATTAGCAATTGTAAAAAAAAAACAGACAGGCATGGGCTCTATCTATCCAACGTACAGTGGTATCTCGGGTTAAGAACTTAATTCGTTCTGGAGGTCTGTTCTTAACCTGAAACTGTTCTTAACCTGAAGCACCACTTTAGCTAACGGGGCCTCCTGCTGCCGCTGTGCCGCCGCTGCACGATTTCTGTTCTTATCCTGAAGCAAAGTTCTTAACCTGAGGTAATATTTCTGGGTTAGCAGAGTCTGTAATCTGAAGAGTATGTTACCCGAGGTACCACTGTACTGCTAAACTAAAGAGAGTTAACATTGAACTTGTTCCACTACAGGGTCACTTTGTGCAATGAGATTTTCTGCACAAACCAAACTGACATTGCTGGGTACAACCCATTGGCTCATCTCGCCTTAGAGAGGCATTAGCACTAATACTGTTATAATGTATTTATTAAATTTATTATCCTGCCCTTCTTCCCAAAGCAGGGCCACAAGAATGACCAAGTGGTCATATTCTGGATTGGAACAGTGAAGACCTACAATAAAAATGAAGTAATCTCCAATGTCACAGTCTGCTAACTTACTTGTAATACATTCCACAATCTGTGTAGCTAATAATTTACTGACAGAAAATTAGATAACTTTCTATCAGGTATTTAATTAGATTTCTGTTCAAGATATGAGACGAAGGTTCATCTTTCATATTTTGAGTAATTACTTCCTAGAAATATTAAAGTGTCTACTGCTTAGAGAACTTAAAACTATCAAGTGGATTTTAAATGCTTCAAAATAAATAAATGTGGAAATTTTGTGGAGGTGGAGCAAAAGAGGAAGTCTGCAAACAGCTGGCACAGATCTGATTTAGTGGAGCAAGCAGGTTAGTGCTCAGAATATGTTTCCACTGATTTCTTGAAGCAGCCCAACTGAACTGCATTCTGATGTGGTATTTTCTTTGAAGAAAGCTGCTGCTGCATTATCAAACCCCATTATCCAACAGCTATGCATATTTGTATTCACTATTCCCAACAAAGTATACTCAACAAAGCCCACTACAAGAGGAGAAGTGGGGGCTCCTAATTCAAGGAAACAGAACATTATTTTGTCTGAATCACATTTAACGGAAGTACATGCATAAAAATATTCACAGGAGTCTATCTTCATCCTTAAATGCTTGGCATTTCTAAAAAGATTGTGCATCGCTGCAGACTGAAATACATTAAAATATAACATCACAAATGGGCTATGCAAGGCATATGTAATATCCGGAAATCCATGGTTTACTTACCTTGCCCAGAATGGCTCTGACAGTAGTCTATGCTTGCCTGCCTTCGGTCTGATGGTTCCTCGCTTCCTCCATCTGCAGGAGAACCAAAACAGCACAAGTAAATCAGCAAGGCAGATAGATCTGGCAGACGCAGCTTCTCTTCCAGTAGCATCACTATCAGGCTAGGAGGCCAGCTGGTTTTCTTTTGGTTACAAGAAGAAGAAAGCAACCCAAGAGCAAAATCTCTTTGGTTCTTGTCATTAGTCCCTGAACCAAAGGCCCCCAAACTCTACTTTAAGAGTCTCTCAATGCCTCCACAAATATCTGGACAAAATCACAATGCCCATCATTTAATTTTACAAGAGAGATCTAAACCATTTAGATAAACTGATCAAAAGAAGTACCGGTAGTTGATAATATTCAAAATAAAACCGGTAGTTGAAAACCAGCTACTTATTCTATGAAATATTCCTTGACACTGAATTTATTATCCAAGCAATCATAATACACAAGTGTTTCTTATATTGTGCGGCTGTTCCGAAAAAAAAGTTGCAGCAGCAGAAACTAACATGCAAATAAACCTTTGTGGATAAATGGGGGACATGGAAATCTTATGCAATTAACCACACGTCATTCTCATTGATCAAATTACCAGATTAGTTACAATAGATAAACATGTCAATACATATATACCAGAATGCATGGCGTATTCAAACTAGAATGTGCATTGAAGTAAAGCCATTAACAGCTGGCTGAAGCTTATATGAACTATATGAACTATAAATTTAATTGCAAATGAAAGAGCGAAGGAGGCAGACAATACTAGATAGTAGTAGCAGGACAGGCTACACACTTGAAGCGTTCCATGCAAAATGTGATATTCACTACCACATAGCCTTAAAAATCTAGGCCTACCCAAGCAAGAGTCACAAACACACACACACTTAAGAGTGAGACTTCCAATGCTAAATTACTTCCACAGAGAAACTTAGGCCTCAGATTCTCCTTGGAAACCTTCCCCAAATATCTTTGATGCCACCATTCCAAGTCTAGAAGGTGTCTACAGGAGTAAACCCTTAAAATTCTGAAAATCATGTTACTGTCAAGCCAAACATCAAACAGAGATCAATAAAGAAAAAAAGATACAAAACTTAAATCAGTTTGTTTGATACTCATTGCTGGGAAGCAGTTTTAGCTCATGCTTCTTTATTTGTCAATGCTACTTTGATGCAGTGTTAGGAACTGAGATATGAAAGGTTGGAGCTATATGGCACCTTAAACCTAGGTTATGGGTACAACAACAGAATGTCTAGGAGCACTTTTTTATAACAAGAATACGAAGCTTAAAATGAATGAACTGCAGCTAAAATATTATGTTCATTTTCCACATGGTCTAGTCGTTCCCCTGCCCACCCCCCTAATCTTAAGAGGGTCTCTTCTATAGTTTTCAGAGAATAGCTGGATGTGGGGAGGCAGAAAAAGGGTCCTCCTTTCCTTCCACACTGCAGTTTCAACCTGAAATCCTAGGCTCAGCAACTGCTCACGCTAATGAAACTCCCAGTCGCAAAATGCTCCTAGAACAATGAGAGTTTCAAACACCGCTTTAACCTGGATATATTATAAAAATAGGGAATTAAAGACAATTAATACCAAATGGTAGTTTTGGCTGCAATTCTAGGCACACTTAGGTTAGTTTCATTGGATAAGGTGGGACCTCTGAACAGATTTAGGAGAAGGCAGTTTGCGTATTAAATTGCAAAATCACTTACATATACTTCAGAAAGACTCCCATAAATGTATTTCACCATCAATTAATCAAAAATCTATTATTTAAAAGGCATATGATATGGGTAACACAAAAAACCATTTCATAGGTTGGCAGTCCTTATTTGTTTTGCTGATGTCTCTATAGGATTTTGCTACAGCTGGGGTAAAGAATCTTTTTCAGCTCAACACCACAGTCCCTTCCAGGCAGCCAATCAGGGGATAAATGCTAACTGGTAGGCGGGGCCAGAGACAAAATAGGGAGGAGTAAATGTAAATTTTTACCTTTGTGTATTAGCCTAGTTTGTTCACACACTCACAATCCACTCTATTCTCCATTGAGGCAAGCATGAAGCTCTCAAAAAGAGTGCTAGGTATGGCCCAGGAGTGGGTGTCACCGCATGAGAGTCCCAAGGGATACATAGAGAGGTCTGGAGGACCATATGTGGTCTCCAGGCCTGAGGTTCTCCACTGTCGTGCTCCCGTCCAAAGCCATGAGAGCAGCTATTACTTGAGAATAAGGAAGAGATCTTCATTCAGGCTCATAGCAGTACAACCTCAGCAGCCATCACAAGGTCCAGAAGTCATAACTGAACAAAAGCTGCAAAGATGTCCCAATAGTTGGCACACACCTCTTGCCAAGTTTTTAAAGATGAGCGAGTTCACGAGATTCTCTTTCCCTACGGATCTGCAAGGCACACCCATCCATACTCATCTGGGTGGGTGTATCTGATGCCCCAATGAAGGTGGCGCCTAGTTCTCTGTGACAGGATTGTGCCCTTCCCCTCTGCCTCCAGCGCCATCACTGTCCAGCTCCTCCCTCTGGCTGGTCAAAGCCTTCCTTGCTCCCTGACTTATCTAGGTATTATTGGTACAGCACATAATAGAATGGAGATTAGTACAGTGGCATGTCTAATCATATCAAGCTGGAAAAGTTACTAGCCTGTTTTTTTTAAGAGCTCTTAGAAGACTAGCAAAAATAAAAAAGCTTTCTACCTGGTGGGCTAGCAGAGAAGGGTCTGAGAAATCTCTCCTTCCTATGCCAGTCTGCTCACTTGCCTGCAAAGAATTAATTCCATGCACTTGCTTACAAGGAGTTCTTACGTACAAGGCTGATCAAATTAAATTCAGCACAGGTTGTATGAGTCAATGATTCATTTGTGACAAGTATTACTCAAGGGAAAATTAAGGTCAAACAGCATGTACAAACAGTGGATTTGAGAATGCCACATCCAAACTCCAAATGACAGAAATTCTCCATAGCCCTTAACAATTATACTCTTGGAATCAAATGCCTCCACGGGAAATGAAAAACCCAAGGAGTCTGAAAATTTATCTAATATGAAGCGTATCTGGTGTGTCATGGAGCTGGTGTCCAATCACCTTGCTGTTTGTCCACGATCACAATCAGCTAAGCTTTCATAAAAGCTATCAACCGACTGCTTTGCTACAGTCACATATGCTGAATTCCTGAATTCCTTTGGTTTCCTCTGATCTGATAGTATCTACAGTATAGTCACTCCCTCTGAAGGCAGAGGGCCTTCTCAGTAGTGATGCCCGCCCTGTGGAACGTCCGCCCATCTGATGTCAAAGAAATTAACAACTATCTGACATTTAGAAGACATCTGAAAGCAGCCCTGTTTAGGAAAGTTTTTAATGACTGATGTTTTAATGTATTTTTAATATTTTGTTGGAAGCTGCCCAGAGTATCTGGGCGGGGTATAAATTATTATTATTATTATTATTATTATTATTATTATTATTATTATTCCCTTCCTCCTACATTCATGTTTCTTGAAAGGTGGGCATGATAGTAATATAATGAACAATGCAGTTCACTCATTTGATATTGGGTATTTTTTATATAACTGCTACAGAAATTGTGTTTATTTCTTTTAGATGCTTTTCTACTGCATATATTTTATTTTATTTTTTGTCAAAGCAGTAATCTGTAAAATACAAGCATATAGTTGTGGCAAGGTTCCTTCAGCATGGAGGAGAAATACACTGCAACAGGGAACTGCATTAAACAAAGATGAGCCACATCTGGGCAACTCTAGGAACTGGGACAACTCAGCCTGTTCCTGTTGTTGGAAGGAAATCTGTTTGCTGTGTTCACCTTGTTGGTGGAAGGGTGGCGCTTTCCTATCTGCTGGAGAAATGACGGAGTGGAGCTTCCCACGAAAACATCAATACACAGTCTCCAGGCTATGGATCTGGTGCCCTTCCAACTCACACCTTACATTAGGGACTTCAATCTCACAATTCCTTCTAGAGCTCCCGGCATTTCTTATCTCTCCCACCATAGGAGTTAACTGCAGGGTGCCGTGGGTGCTTGGGCACCCACAATAATATAAATGTGGGGGTCAGGCACACAAAAGCTTATACCTAAAACTACTCAGTTGGTCTCTAAGGTGCTACATTATAATTTTTAAATTCTTTTGGAAAGATTCTTTTAAAGACTTTCTTAGTTTTTAGGTTTTTAAGAAGAGTCTTTTTAACTATCTTTTAAAGAATTGTTTTAATTTATTATGTACATGCGTACGCATGTGACGTCACATGTCCACCTTGCGGTAGCAGGCTCCCACAATCCTGAGGGTGAGATGGCATCCCTGTCTCCGACACCTAAGTGAAGATGGTGTAATGCCATTTCTCATTTGGCACTTAAGGAAAGAAGATCAAAAATTAAGCCAAAAGCAGCTTTATGGGTATCACTACTT
This sequence comes from Podarcis siculus, assembly GCA_034642415.1. NCBI lineage: Eukaryota > Metazoa > Chordata > Lepidosauria > Squamata > Lacertidae > Podarcis > Podarcis siculus. Next base: position 454,467 of record JAXCMG010000079.1, on the reverse strand, counting down.
TAACAAATAGATTATGAGTTATTCACATACAGAATAGAGAAGAAATGAGTAGTAGTTTTACTGAGTTTGATACTATTTACGTACTCTCTTAACAGGCATGATGCAGCCCCGTCTTCCAAAATCCTGTCCCCGGGAAAACACAACCAACCCATTATCTCAGTTTTAAGGAAGCAACTTAACTTCCCCACCCATATACTTCTGCAGCTAATGACAACTAAAGATTAATCTCAGTGTCGGAACCATAAAAAACTGCACAGGTAAAGGTAAAGGGACCCCGACCATTAGGTCCAGTCATGGACGACTCTGGGATTGCGGTACTCATCTCGCTTTACTGGCCGAGGGAGCCAGTGTACAGCTTCCGGGTCAGGTGGCCAGCATAACTAAGCCGCTTCTGGCGAACCAGAGCAGCGCACGGAAACGGTGTTTACCTTCCCGCTGGAGCGGTACCTATTTATCTACTTGCATTTTGACATGCTTTCGAACTGCTAGCTTGGCAGGAGCAGGGACCGAACAACGGGAGCTCACCCCGTCGCAGGGATTCGAACCGCCGACCTTCTGATCAGCAAGCCCTAGGCTCTGTTGTTTAGACCACAGTGTCACCCGCATCCCTGAAGTAGGGGCTTGCAAATGAAAGCTCATGTCAGAAGAGGTTTGCTTGTATTTAAGTGCCAAGGAATCTTTGATGCGTTTTCTATGATAGACTAATTATCTGCAATTTAAATACAATTTAGTCGTGTCCGACACTTCATGACCCCATGGACCAGAGTCTGCCAGGCACTCCTGTCTTCCACTGCCTCCCGCAGTTTGGTCTTAAAATACTAAGACAAATAAATTTTATAAAATATAGAGCAACAGGGTCCTCTCAGGCCAACTAATGGTCTGTTCGGGAACTGGTGGCACAAGCTCCCTGGCCTGGGCTTCCTAGCTTCCACATTCCCTCAGGGCACACAGGTCTTTCTTAAGCATTCCCAGGTCAAGTGAGGAAAAGTGTGTCCGATACAGTGGTACCTTGGGTTACAGAAGCTTCAGGTTACAGATGCTTCATGTTACAGACTCTGCTAACCCAGAAATAGTACCTCAGGTTAAGAACTTCGCTTCAGGATGAGAACAGAAATCGTGTGGCAGCGGCGCAGCAGCAGCGGGAGGTCCCATCAGCTAAAGTGGTACCTCAGGTTAAGAATAGTTTCAAGTTAAGAACGGACCTCCAGAACGAATTAAGTTCTTAACCTGAGGAACCACTGTAGTTATCTCTGGCCATTGATGGTCTCTTCAGGAGCTGATGGTATGTTGTCCCATTTTAGTTCTAAGTGGCTTCAATTTCTCAGTGCTGAGAGGAAGAAATCTTTAGATGTTGAAAGGTATTTGTTACTTGTTTGTGCGTAAGAATTCCATACCATGGTTTACCAAAACTGAGCTAATCATTTATTACGAGGCTTTGGTATTCCTCAGCTGTGCTTTATGGGTTTTATAGTTGTTTCCCCCCACTTTTTACATCTAAAACTTGCATGCTCTTTCCACAGTGTAGAATCATAGCCCGAAACAGTGTTCAAAATTCCCCAGACACCAGGCACACTTCGCATTCTGACTATCAGCCACTTGCGACCAAGTGAGGAACCCTGGGCACCAGGTGAGCTTTGCTAGAAAGACCATTCTATCATCAGGGCCCCACTACAGAAAAGGCATGTTCATCAAAAGCCACCCACTACACTTTAATTAATGAGGACAGCTGGAAACAGAAGGCAGATGAAGATCCTAGCAGATGCATATGGAGAGAAGAGATTCTTAAGGTACCCTGATCTCAAATTGTGAAGGGCTTTAAAGCTCAAACTGGCACTTTGGATTGAGTATGGAAATAGACCAGGAGCCTGTGCAGTGGAAGGAGCACCAATATACAGTGGTACCTCCGGTTAAGTACTTAATTTGTTCCGGAGGTCCGTTCTTAACCTGAAACTGTTCTTAACCTGAAGCACCACTTTAGCTAATGGGGCCTGCTGCTGCTGCCGCACCGCCGGAGCACGATTTCTGTTCTCATCCTGAAGCAAAGTTCTTAACCCAAGGTAATATTTATGGGTTAGTGGAGTCTGTAACCTGAAGCGTATGTAACCCGAGGTACCACTGTAATATGAACATACATAACACCTGGTCCCAGGAAGTTACCATCAGCAATACAAGTCCCATGTATAATGCATTATAGTAGTCCAAATCTGGTGGCTACTGGATCATGAATAACTGAGGACATGCTCCTGCTGTCTAGATAGGCTGGTATTCCAACTGCAAGCCTAAGCTGGTAAGAGGAACTCTGTTCAACGGAGGCCTACAATTTTTGCCCAAGTCAAAAATTGTGGTCACCAGGTTCCTCCTCTAATGCCTCAGGGTTCTGTAATGAAGATAAGGAGGAGCAGATTGGCAATCGCTCTAAGTGTCTAATGAATTATAACAGTCTTTCTTTATCTCATAAGAATAAAAACTGTTAACAATTAATGAACAATTAACACACTCCACAGTGACTCAAGACAAATCACTCCTGGTTACCTGGCAACAGTAGATTTGAGGAATAAATAAATAAACAAAGTCCATTAGCTGTTGCTAATTGAATAGCAGTGTCTGTCGCAGGTCTTTTCAGTCTAGGAGAGAACACTCTTCTTTCTGCTCTCTCGCCCATCCACTTTCCCTCCATCATTTCTTTCTCTTCTTCATGACATCTCTCTCCACCTCCTCAGCTCAGCTGCTTCCCCTAGCCTTTCTCCTTTGCTGCCCCACTCTCAACAACCCCTTTTGAAATAACTTTCCACTCTCTTTTCTCCCCATGCTGTGCCTTTCCCCTCTCCTCTGCACAGCTCACATGTAAAGGCCCCTAGGAGCAGGAATAATAATAATAATAATAATAATAATAATAATAATAATAATAATAA